>CM043113.1:51293585-51403051 GCA_023701765.1 Hylyphantes graminicola
CGCCAACCTTCCTATTTGTCGCCAAAAACACTTCAAATGTTGGTTGGTATACATATATTTTCAGGCTTGTGTGCTTGGTCAGAGACCCGCTTATAAACTTTCGTCAAGTAAGACAGACACAGCACACACACAATTACGTGACAGATGCTGCCATCTATCACGCGCCACCTCCACATATTAGACATGTCTCTGAAGGGGAGGGAAATAGTCTCAAGGAACCTGTACCCGTGGGAAACAGCGCAATGACCTCCCACAGGACTTCCGGACCCAACAGATTTAACGAGCACGTACTCCGCATATACTCGGTGGGTTTTCAGCGACCAGGACTCGATCGCGGGACCTTCCTATCCAAAGAACGATACTCTGACCACAGCCCTTTCAAATGTTTCAATGGTGGGTCATATTTAATTATACTATGGTAGTTTTTAAACAAAAATAATTTCTCTGATATAAATTAAAAATAACGAATGATGTAGTAAATTGTCCTCATGACGTAGAAATCATGTCGTTGAAGAACAAGGAAAAAAAAATATTGAAAATGACTTCAAACCTTAAATTGAAATTAGATAATTCATCAGTTGAGGAGGATTTGGATTCTTAGGATTTCTAATGTTCTAAAAAAGATAATTTAAACAGCTAAGAGAACGTTAAAAAAAAAAGAGAAGCTACTGTTGTGTTTAGGATTAATCTAATGGTCGTTCTACTTATCAGGGCAGCATATAGGTTTGCAATCTTGACAACAAATGCTGTGGACAAGGAGAAGATCCTTCCGCGGATGTAAAGAGATCCATAAATTATTTGTGAATTCGTCCAAGAAACAAGTTTAAAACATTAATTTCATTTAAGGTCTAACATATTTGAATATTATCTGAGAAATATTCATAATTTTATCAGAATGAAAAGTGTTATTTGGTTAAATTGTATTAAGATCATTTTATATGTAAATATTGCCTTACAAGTTTCCAACTAACGGTAAAATCTCGCTTTTCCCCCCTGCCTTTGGAACTATTTGTTTTTACCCAAGTTAGGTTGGCACGGAGTGTAATCGATCATATTTTTTTTAAAAGAAACATTTAATGAAGCTGTTGTAATAACAATTATTATTTTAGGTATTTAAAATTTAGTTCTGTGTTTCGATGGCATATGTTATCAACGTTTTACCATTATTAATTGTATCAATGTTTTAGTTCAATGAAAAAAAGCACCTAAAAGTAAAATAATATCCAGAATTAGCTGAATTTCGAAAACTTAATTTTTTGCAACAAATTGAATGCGAAACGCATTCAACATATAGCAATAATTAAAAGCTTAGCAGTAATTAAAATCTTTTGCGTTGGCGATGATCAGAAGCTTGGCGGGAAAACACTTATATCTATGAGTTCTCTTTTAATTTTAAGCGGAAGACAGTACAATGGCATTGTCTTGACTTGGAATCTGTCAAAGAAAGAAGTGGACAAAAATCGAGATACCTTGTTAAGATATGTCAACAAAAGGTCAAAGTCTTTGACTGAGAATTGTTGTGTTGAAGTAATAATTGGTGAAATGTCAAAACAGAAGCTAGCTTGAGTGACATATAGACGTCCTTTAGGAGTGCATTTTAAGCTCTTCAAGTTCACATTTCTTTCCTTATTTTTTTTGTTTGTTTGTATAAGCATAAATGAAAGTCACGAAGCAGCAAAAAGCGCTCCGAAATAAATTACCTCTGCCCATAAATATAACAATGTATCTTCAACTTCAAATGATGTCAATTGCAATGGGAAATTACCTAAATCTGTAATAAATAATTTTGCAATGTCGAGAAACCTATTCCTCAACATTAAAGAGTAACGATTTTCAAATGCAGGCGCATTATCCTCCTGGTTGGTTCCTAATGCTTTATTAAACATTAAACGGAATTCTACTAATACTTCACATCAGTTTTATTAAGCATTTTGCAAACTGTTGCAGAAATATTTTTTTTTATCCCCCAAGTGTAATTTTAACCCTTTCAGTCCCAAAAATTTACTACACTACAGAAACATCTGATATTCACAAAATAAGCTTATTTTAGGTCAAATATAAGAATTCCACAAGAAAAAAAATTAAAATTTTTTATATGGTTTTTGAAACAATGCCAAATTTTTTTAACTGTGGAAAACAACAAAATAAAAAAATATATATTACCTAAAAACACTTCGAGTTATTTATTTTAAGGTATCTGACCATATTATTAAAAAAAAATTAGTCAACATTTTAACCAAAATAGTTTAAATTGTGTTTTAAATATGTGGAACTGAAGTGAACTTATCAAAAATCAGAAGAAACGCTTGTTGACTATTTTCTAAATGAAAATAATAGTATTTCTGACTTCAATTGAGATTAAAGTAAAATATTGTCTGATAGAACAAAGTATGAAGAATCGAATGATGTGTAATTGGATGTCATAACGGGACATAAAAATTTTGAAAAAAATATTGAAAGTGATGATGCCAAATGGCATCACTGGGACTGAAAGGGTTAATTACATAATATATATAACCTCTTAAGACCCCAGCAAAATTTTACACGTTTATTTTTAGTCTTTTTAGTTTAACCATTCTTTTCATACAAATATATGCTAAAAAGTATGTTTTGCAAAGAAATTTTTTTTAAAAAACTTATGCATGTTTAATAGTTACTGAGAGACACGCCTTAAGCGCTAAAAATACACATTTTTGTGCTATAAATGCAAAAAAGGCCGTATCACTCATTTGTAGTTTACATTTCATTTTAACATTGCTTTTAATTCAACTACTAAAATAACTTTTTGAAAAGTTTGAAAAAAAATCTAATAATTTTTTTTAGAATTGTAATATCGTATTGCCCTTGTTCAACATTCAACATTATTTTTTTTATCGAAATAAATGACTGATATCTGTAATCAAAGGCTGAAAACTGATATTTGAATCTTCTTCTATCGGACCAGGTCATTTCAGAACTAATTAACTTGTTAATTGTTTGTGGCAATGTTTTTAAAAAAATCCCCAAATGGGGACGCCAGGTCGCAAGAGGATAATTTCTACAACTGTAAACAATTTATAGTTTATCTGACTATGGGAAACATAGATGTCATCACTATATTATTTTATTCTTAGATATTTGATGAGAATGGAAAGATCACGAACGTCTTGAAAGTTGGATATCAGCAAGGTGAAGAAGCGTCAGCTTGGATGACCTTTATTCAGACAGCGAGACATTACAAGGAGCAAAATTTGGAAACCTATTGCGATGGTGGTGACATCTATTATCGATCAATCAAAGTAAGAACTAACCCGATATTCTTGAGGACTTTTAAATCGAAGATAGTGTTGGTTGTTATAATGCTTGTATTTTTAAGTTTAAACCAAAACAAAATGAATTTTTTGTATTATTATTTTCATTTTTCTATTAAGGTTACAATTTCATCATTCAAGGTTTTATTCTTAAATAATTAGGATATATTTTTTTTTATTGTGTAGGAAATAAAAGCTGGTGAAGAACTTTTAGTTTGGTACGGGGTGCATATTCCTCAAAGTTTAGGAGTGCCTTACATCGAATCTACAAGCGTTCACAACAAATGCCTGGAAATAACAGGTAAACTATTTTTGGTTAGAAAATAGTAGGTACAAATAGTGAGGGCATCATTTGCCTTTAAGTAAAAAGTAACGATTATGTCTTAAAATGAATGACAATGCTTCTTGCTACATTTTCAATAAAAAAAAAAGTAAACTTCAATAACAATTACGATCTCATGAATTGGACTATTATATTAAATGAAAAAGACTCGTTTTGGTTATAAGTGGAGAGAGGAGGCCGGGCATAGCACATGTTACTAGAAGCCTTTATTTCATTAAGTTAATATATAGAAGACAATTTTTTTTTATTTAATGTGCTATATATAGACATAGAGATAAGTTCTAAGTTCTACCTACACTTGGGTCTGACTCCTAAATCTTTGCGACAAACGTTAGCTGAGCAAGAACACCACAACTTATAGGTTATATACTGAATGTTTTGATGCAATGTTTATTCGTTATTAAGCATGCGTATTAGAAAAAAGTAAGTATGACATAGCCTAAGGATATCTTCCTATGGATTTTTTTTTTTTTGGACATTTAACCTTTTCTGCCCAGGTCAAGTACAAACTATGAACCTTTTCTTTTCCAGCTAACGCCGAAGAGGATCCCCCTCGTAAAGCAGTGTGCGTTCTGTGCCAGAAGGGGTTCAACTCTCGCAGCAACCTGCGATCTCACATGAGGACACACACCAGACACAGGCCTTTCGGATGCGGCGTGTGCGGGAAAAAGTTCAGCCAGTCTTCCACGCTCAGGAACCACACGCGTCTGCACACGGGTAAGTGAACTAAAACGCTTTTTTACCATAATCTGTACGTTCGTCAGTGGCAAGCGTTAGTTGAGTGTTTGTTCACTGTTCAGTTTTAAAAAAATACGTCATTTCCTGGTGATACGACCACAACAGTACATTTCAGTCGCCAATGACGCCAGCTGTTGGCCTGGTACTTGCTAGCCAACGGAACTGAATAATCCACGCAAATGTTGGATTTATTAGCGCCCTAATGCGAGTAATTTTGGCGCGCGTTACTGCTGCTGGTCTGAAGAAATGCGCATTTAAATTGCACTTGAATTGAAAATATTATATATATATAATATTTTTTAACAGTACAATATTTTCAATAATTGAAGTGCACTTTAAATGCGCAGTTCTTCAGTCGTAAGACCTTACTTCCTTACTATGTCATGGTGACGTTCCTTAAGTGACACGACCCGTCCTTGATTTTTTTTAATTATTATACTATTTGAATAACTACTACTGATTATTTCAGACGTCATCTTTTATCCAAGAGAATAGGACCTTTTGTTTTTGAAAACATTCTAAATTGATTGAAACGCAAAATGAGGTGAGCGGATCCTTTTTAGACTTGCTCAAAACATATCCTATCTGACGGCATTTCATAACTATTCGTTGCTTAGCACTCTTTTTTGGCACTTGTACTTTTAGATACATTTTTTAAAAACTAATTTGTTTTAATAAAACTTTCTACAATGAACACCTTCAGCTGTACTGTATCGTTTTCGCAATGTGCATTGATCAACTCACACTGCCGCATCACACACTTACGCACTAAGATTTGAACTCGCCAACAGTTTAGGAGTAGTTCCAATATAATGCTAATCCACATGCTTGAATAACCTTATATTTCGACTCGAAGGCTTTCAGGTGGCTTCAATAGTTTTTCTCGCCAAGCATTTCCATCTCTAAGCCGAGGCCACTTTTATTTGCGCCACCTTGTACATACTCGTATCATTTGAATTAATTAAAAAAATAATTTTCAGGTGAGAAGCCATACAAGTGTACCAAATGTCGAAGAGCCTATTCTCAACTCGCAGGACTGAGAGCCCACCAGAAGAGTTTCCAACACCAACCTTTTAGACACACTAAATAATTGAAGAGTACACGGGAAGAACCACATGATTTTTTAGGAGTCTTACCTTTAGTGTCTGCTTGGCGACGACAGGAAACCGGTTTTTCTTTCGGTTCTTCATTTGCGGTACAAAAGTGTTACTTATTTCTACTGATCTCTGACGTGAATCAGGGTTGCCGCGAAAAAAAAAGCGAGTTACCTGTTTCTTTACACCAGATTTCGCTATCATTCCCAAAGAGGCTATTAAAGAAAGCCTTCTACGAAATCGAGTGGTTCTTCCCGTGTACTCTTCACTCTTTGAATGAAACGATTAATTTTATTTAAAATAATGAATAAAAATATTTTTGTCGTATCAATCAATTTAAAATGACGTTCAAAATTTTTCATATGGCAACAGCTCTAACGGTTTGCTGTCAAGAATCTTTATGGCATTCGAAAAGTTTTTTTTTCTAAGCGCATTTTACTTAAATTTTTAAATGTAAATTTCTTGCTGTGCTGTAGTTCAAATCATATATTAAAGAAAGCTTGCATAAAAAAAAGTTTCTTTTCATATAGATAGGAATATCGGTCATTTTGAGAGTGAAACCTAAGCAATAAATGAAATCGCACTACGCTGAAAACAACGTTGCATCACCTGCAACATTCCCATTTTGCATAATTTAATTATTCGTCGATCTGCAAACGATAAACAAATATTACTTTAATAAGCAGAAGAAAATTAAAAATAGCCATGTGTTTTTGAACGTGTAAATTACAAAACTAAATGCTTGTACTAAGTGATTTTTGCAAAGGTGTAGAAATATTGCATGAAAAAGATTCTAGGTGACAGTTACAAAAACGCCTGTTTTTGTATTAGTGAGTATTTGAACGAATTTTTCAAGAAACTGTTGGGAACAAATAGTTCTAATAATTGCTAATAGATGGCAGTCAATGAAAATGTCCAAGGCTCGGTAATAGCTCAAATAGAATATTATTAAAAGTAAATAAATTAAAACTAATTCAAAATTCCAGTTATTATTTACTTTAATATTTATTGAAATGTAATTTGAAATATTTTATGAAAAATTATTGATTTATTTGATATTCAAATAATGTATTAACTGAACGTAAATTTTTATATCTGGCAACAGTACATGTTTTGTCAACTATAAATACAACAGCCAAAGTGTTGTCGTGGCTGCTTTTTTTTTTAACATGTTTTGAAATAAATAGATTTCTAATAGATAAGTTAGACATAAATAGATAGTTCTAATAATTGCTAATAGATGGCAGTCAATGAAAATGTCCAAGGCTCGGTAATAGCTCAAATAGAATATTATTAAAAGTAAATAAATTAAAACTAATTCAAAATTCCAGTTATTATTTACTTTAATATTTATTGAAATGTAATTTGAAATATTTTATGAAAAATTATTGATTTATTTGATATTCAAATAATGTATTAACTGAACGTAAATTTTTATATCTGGCAACAGTACATGTTTTGTCAACTATAAATACAACAGCCAAAGTGTTGTCGTGGCTGCTTTTTTTTTAACATGTTTTGAAATAAATAGACTTGTGTTTCTTTTTTAAAGTTTATTTGAATTTTATTTAATTTCGTCTCTGCAAAATGTCTGACTAAAATTCTACGTAGCATTTAACCTGCAGTCAAGAACGTAAACTTCTGTTCTGAAATGGCACTGTGAAACTCCGGAATGCTCTAGTACCTGTCAAGCTGAAACAGAGCGGGTACCACAGCACGAGACCAAAACCTTTAATTACAGAATAGGATTTCTTCACAGAAATGTGTTTACACAGAAGATAATAAATTTTAAAAACCCAATTTTGATAAAATTGTGATTTATGGGGGGGGGGGGGGGGGGGAGAATAGATTCATTTAACCCTTTAACCTCACAAGGTAGGAGAATTTCTCATCCCCGAAATACGAGTTTTTCTAGGCAGGAAAAAAGCGAAATGGAATCGTCCTGTATCAAAAAATACCCAAGTGATTATTTCGGCCGTTAGTCATCCTATGGAATCGGACCTTTTTGACTTTGTGAATAAATAACATTCTAAGTTAATTGCATGAAACAAAATTTTCATAAGGAGAGGTCTTCATATTAAAAATGTTAACAACTTTGAAATTTCCAACAGTAACACCCATATTTTATAATTTAGAAATGTTAAGCATCCTCGAAAACCCCTAAATCTTAGTTTTTGTTACATTTGGATGAATATTTAACGAGTTATTCCATCGAATCACTTGATATCCTATGGGGGACCATCTCAAGGTTGTTGGTTTTGTGGCGCTGTGCTTGTTTCGTACCGGGGCTGCTTCAGGTTGCATCCCGTGGCTTTGGTGGCGATCATTGCTTTGCGCTAGAGCTGCGTGGTGCTCTGGAGCGGTCCCAAGGAAACTGACTAATTTTGTTACTATTGGCATCATTCTTGAGCTTCCGGCCACGCATAGTAAAAGCGGCCGAAGCTGATGCATTTCTCTCTCTCTTTCCGTCTCGAACACTCCCCCCGCTGGCCGAGATTTTATTTTAATCTTCCTGATTGTTTTAGTTATTCTTTGATAATTTAAATTTGAATATTAACATAGTAAACTGTAAATAAAAATCTCCGTTTTAATATCTACACTTGTGTTGTGTCTTCTGTAAACATTGACAGCATCGAGTCAAAATATGGTTACTGACGCAGTAGACTAAAGCTCGGTAACCAAAGCTGGTGACCTTCGGACTTGCAACTACAAATCACCAACTGGCCGTGGTTCCTCATCGACTGGCCGTGGTTCCTCATCGACTGACCGTGGTTCCTCACCGACTGGCCGTGGTTCCTCACCGACTGGCCGTGGTTCCTCATCGACTGGCCGTGGTTCTTCACCGACCGGCCCTGGATCTTCACCGACCGGCCCTGGTACATCGCTGGCTCGTTCGGGTTCATTTCCGAAGTGCGCCGGTGCAACCCGCCTGGCTCTGGTTGGTCACCTGCTGGCCTGGACGTCTACGGACCTGGTCATGACCAAACCTTTCTGCGAGTGAAAGACTTCGCCTACTCCAGCCCGGTGAGTTCGTTTCATTCTGTTTTTGTGCCCGCAATTCTTTTGTCGGCGTGTGTGTTGTGCCTGGCCTCAGTAACGATGAATAACGCAGACGGCGATTTAAAACCTTCTGAAACTGCTATCAATGTTTTTAAAACGGATGCAAGTGTAAATAATACGATTCCTAAAACCATCGAAAATTTTCCGAACGGTTCGGGAGCAAGTAATTCCATTTCTAGTCGTGATCCGGAATTGTCTAGGATCGCATGGCGAGCTCCCGCTTTTTGGAAACAAGATGTTGAACTCTGGTTTTTTCAAGTAGAATCGAGTTTTAAAACTTCCGGTATTGTTAGTGAGCAAACTAAATTCCATGCCGTAGTTTCAGCGTTAGACGCGGAAGTGTTATCTTATGTTCGAGATTTGGTAATTAACCCTCCTTCACAAGAACCCTACACCACCCTAAAGAAACGCATTTGTTTACAATTCTTGCAATCGGAGACCGCTCGTCTTCGAACCTTGCTGCAAGACATGTACCTGGGGGATAAGCGCCCGTCCCAGCTTCTTCACGAAATGAGGACATTGTCGGGAGACAAAACTTCCCCAGATTTTTTGAAAACGCTTTGGCTCCAGCGTTTACCTGTTAACATGCAGCAAATTTTGTCCATAAGCAGTGGTTCTATAGACGAGTTGTCCCTGATTGCTGATAAAATTGGCGAGGTTTCGGATTGTCGAGGTGAGGTTGCAGCCGCTCATGTTCCCGACAGGAATTCAAATACTTCTATGGGAGATGGTTTAAATGAGTTTGAAAAATTGAAAGCCCAAATTGAAACTTTACAAGCTAGTGTCGAAAGGCTATCTCGTGGTCAAAATCGGGATTCTCGTAATCAAATTCGACGCAGATCTCGTTCTGCGGCTAGTAGTCCTTCACGTGAAAAGCCTTACTGTTGGTATCATTACAAGTTTAAAGATCAAGCGAGAACCTGCGTTCAACCTTGTAGGTATAATTCGGAAAACTAACGCCCGCATCGGCTATGGCGACGGCTGATGCTAGTTCTGGATTAGGTCGCCTGTTTGTCTCTGATAGGAAAACTGGCATTAAGTATCTTATCGATACAGGGGCCTCGATCAGCGTAATTCCAAAAACGTCGACTACCTACAGGGCACCTGAAGATATGTTTCTTTATGCGGCTAACGGAACTAAAATCTGTACATATGGCTCAAAGCGGATTTCAGTGGACTTTGGTTTAAGACGTGCATTTGTTTGGACATTTGTTGTTGCCGATGTCTCTCGTCCTATTCTGGGCGCAGATTTTTTGGAACGATTCAGTTTATTGGTAGATGTAAAAAATCGTCGCTTAATAGATTCTGTGACAAACCTAAAGGTTAATGGTACAAACGCTCCCGGTCAAACGTTGGGTTTGACAACTTTGGCGGGAGACAATCCTTACCACCTTCTTCTGCGCGATTTTCCTGATCTTACCAATCCGGCAACAATGACTGCTCCAAAAAAACATAGCATAGTTCATTCTATTATAACCAAAGGTCCCCCCGTTCACGCTAAAGCGAGACGTTTGAACCCCGAAAAATTAAAAATAGCAAAAAAAGAATTTCAGTCCCTTTTAGAGCAAGGCATAATCCAGTCTTCAAAAAGTGCGTGGGCAACTCCAATACACATGGTAAAAAAGAAAAATGGGGAGTGGCGAATTTGTGGCGATTTTCGTCGTTTAAATTCAGTCACGGTTGCCGATCGGTACCCCATTCCGCATATTCAAGATTTTGCATTTGGTCTAAAAGGTAAAAGAGTTTTCTCGAAAATTGACTTGGTTAAAGCCTACTACCAGATCCCATTAGACGAAGACTCTATTCCAAAGACTGCAATGATTACGCCTTTTGGCTTATTCGAATATCGGTACATGTGTTTTGGTTTGTCAAACGCCGCTCAGACTTTCCAAAGACATATCGACGGGGTCATTCAAGGTTTGAACTTTTGTTATGCGTACTTAGATGATCTTTTGATCGCTTCGGAAAACGAAGAGGATCATAAAAAACATTTATCAGAGTTGTTTAGGCGCTTAAATGAGTATGGCGTGGTCATTAATTTAAATAAGTGCATTTTTGGTGTCCCTGAGCTCGAATTCCTGGGGCATCACGTTTCTAACTCGGGTATTTCGCCGTTGCCTAGTAAAGTTGAAGTTCTTCGCGACTATCCTTTACCAGAGAAAGTAGACGAGTTGCGTAGGTTTCTGGCAATGGTTAACTTTTACCATCGATTCATTAAAAACGCAGCTCACGTACAGGCTCCTCTCTATGACTTATGCAAAGGAAAGACGAAGAAAGATCGCTCTGATGTGCTCTGGACGGCTGAAACAAAAGCCGCCTTTCAGGCATGCAAAGAATCAATTGCCAACGCTGCCGAATTAGCCTACCCAGATCAGGGCCGGCCCTAGACATTTTGGCACTCCGGGCAAAACCTTAATTTTGCGCCCCCCTCCCCCGGTTATTATTATCATTATTTTTTTTTTGGTATATCTCATGCGACCATTTCAGAAAGTCAAGAAAACATTGAAAGAAATTTTAAAAATAAAAACGTTTTTTTTTAACTCAATCATCAGTTAACAATGTAAGCAGTTTAGCACTTGAGGCAAAATAAAAATAATTAAATGAAGTCTTGCTAACTCAACTAATATCCCATACTTTAACTAAATTCCAACTAAACCAAAGTTATTAAAATGCCCCTTTTCTAACTTTTCTTTCTGCAAGCTCCCTTACCAGTGATTTCAAGTCTAATTTGTCACTAATTTGATGTTCTATAGCTATCATTGCCAATCCATAGAGACGATTTTGCGTATGCATCGTTCTTGGAATTTTTTTAAAAATTATTTTTTGTTTTGAAAAACTTCTTTCCCCTGAAGCCACAGTGACTGACAATGCAAGTAGGATTCTTAATGATATGCTGAGAGGTTAGGTGCGAATTTGAGCGTGGCGATAAACTTGAGAACTTCAGCAGGGGTTTCCTTTTTTGTTAAAAATAAAGAAACAATCCTTATTTCATCGGCTAGTTCCAGGGCGTTAAGATAGCTTGAATTTCCATCAGTCAAAACTTCTTCCAAATTTTTGCAATGAGCCTGTAGTTAATTTCTGGGCATGTCTTTTAGACCAAAAATATTATACCAAAGACTGAAATAATTACTGCGAGTATTTAGCAAATTATATCTGATTTTCAAAGAACTTGTTGCTTGATCTATACCGTGAACGAAAATCTATTTTATATTTTTGTTTGAGATCTTGAACAGGTTCATTCGGGCCCTCAAACAAAAAACTTTCTTGTTTGCTTCTGACAGGATGACGTGTTGTGGTGGTTTCGAAATTAGCTTCCACGTCAATCTCTGAAGCTAGCTCGGTTGCTTCAAAAATGATGCTTTCCAAAGTTTCATCTGATCTCAGATTTTCAAAGAAGAGTTTGCAGTTGCTAAGCACATCAATAGCTTGTGACATATCAAAATATACAGTTTGCAAAAGTTTGCTGATGGGGTTAATTTGACTCAAAAGCCTCGTCTCACATTATATTATCGATTTCTGAATCTTCATATGCTGTACAAAGCATCGTGAACTGGAGCAGAGCTTTCAATGAGTCGACTCGACTGTCCAATCGCGTATCACTCAATGGTTTTAGGGTGTAAGTATCAATATATTTCAGTAATATTTCCCCAACGAAAAGAAGAGAAAGGAAAAAACTCCATATCGTTTACAACCAAATTTAGCGAATGGCTGCTGTAGTGAACATCAAATTCTCTGGGGTTTATATTTCTGATTCCTGTTTGAACTCCTTATTTTTCTCCTCTCATATTGGAACCATTGTCATACTCTTGACCGCGTATGTTTTCCACTTTAAGCCTATTTTTCTCTAGCTCTTCTTGTAAAACCTCCGACAATTCCTTAGCTGTTCATCCCTCAATGGGTAGAAAAACCAAAAAAATTTTGTTAATTTAACTTGAACTTCAGACTCTGATTCCTGTATGGAGACACATCTTACCACAAATGCCATCTGTTCTACTCATAGAGGTTCTACTTTACTCTTGCATCGGGAGTATAGTCAAAAATCACGGAATAATACTTGGCCTTTTAAACTTGATGCTCATTGATGTGGTGCTTTATGTTGTCATGCAATAATTCAATTATTTCATTTTGTATAGTTTTCTCTTGATATGTAGCTTTGATTTCCTCTTTATTGAGGACTCTGAGAACATGTTCCTCCATTTTTGTATCAAACTCTGCCATGCCAATAACTGAATTAACTTCAAAAAGTTTCCACGCACGCAGATAAGAAATCGTGAAACAGTATCTGAATGCCTTGCACTTTCTAGCTTATTGATTTTAACTTATTTTCGGTATATTTTAAACGTAGCGCGCTGTATTAAATTTTTTTATTTAACTTTTATCATACACAGTAAAAAAAAATCTGTAGTTTTACTAGAAAATCTCTAGGAAACTCAGGTGCCATGAACTTTTCTAGTAACCTTACTGCATTAAACTTAGTAAGTAACACATACATTTCCTTAGTAACCATACTAAGAAAACTGTAGTAGATATACAGATGCTTTGCTTGTACGTTTACTAAGAAACTTGCAGTAGCTTTACAGGGGATTTTCTTGTATGTTTACTAAGAAACTATAAGCAGTTTCAAAAATTGAAACCAGAGGGCACCACTAATTTTTCTTGTTAGTCAGTTATTTTTCGAATTTGCGGAGGATCGAACCCACGTATCACGGGATCCGAGCGCTCGTCGTACAACGAGGAACTGCGCGGAACCTCGCTGCCATCGGTACTTGCTATACATTTGCGTGTAAATAAAGAGGTTAAAATCTTAATCGTTAAAGAATTTTTATGTTATTGATTAATAAATTTTACTATTGATTTTTTTGTTTCTTATCATTGCAATTATCGATTCGTCATAATTTTCCGATGAAACGTGCATTGATTGAATTTTTACCTTTGACCGATATCGAATCAATGACTTTTATTAATAGAATTTCGTTCACCGATTGCTGATTTTGTCTCGCGCACTTTCAAATTACAGGTATGATCACCGGTGAGTTTTCGCTAAATCCGATGACCGATCGAACAAATTTCAAGAAACAATGCTGCTAGGAAAGCGATGCATCTCTAGAAAAGACAGGCAGGGGCGCTGTAAGGCGTTACCATCAATTTACTTAGTATTACTACAGCAGTTTGTTTAGTAAACCTACTATAGGAGATTGGTTACAGGTGATTTTCTAGTAAATGGTGTGATACCTGTAAAGTTACTTAGTAATTGCAAGTAAATTCAGGCCAAATTTTTTACAGTGTACATTGAGGCATTAGATTATGAAACTGTTCGATTTAAAAACAGTTTTCAGCGATTTTGGAATTTTTGATTTATTTGGGATAACTTGTAACTTATTTTTTTATCAATTTATTTTTATTTTCCATGATTTTGGCGCCCCTAGATCATTGCGCTCCGGGCGGCCGCCCGGACCGCCCTACCCTGGGGCCGGCCCTGCCCAGATGATCAGGCAGAGCTTCCTCTTTTCGTCGATGCTTCTAACGTCGCGGTTGGTGCAGTGTTGCAGCAAAACTGCAATGGCGTTATCCAGCCACTTTCGTTTTTTTCACGCAAACTTACGCCTGCTGAACAAAATTACAGCACGTACGATCGCGAATTGGTTGCTATGTATTCCGCCGTAAAACATTTCCGTCACATGTTAGAGGGCTCTGATTTCATTATTTATACAGACCATAAACCTTTAACTTTTGCGTTCACTAAGCATTCTGATAAGTTATCACCACGACAACAACGCCACCTCGAATTCATTTCACAATTTACTACCAGAGTTAAACATATTCCTGGATCGGACAATTCAGTCGCGGATGCGTTATCCAGAATTTCCGAAATCCAAGTTTTAGGCGGTATCGATTACGAGGCCATGGCTCGGGCGCAGGCGTCTGATGGGGAATTGGGGGTGCATTTGCAGAGTGATAGTGTGCTCAAGATGAAGAGGTTCAGTGTGCCTCCAGCTGACCTGGAGCTGTTCTGCGACACGTCCACCGACGTTGTGCGGCCCTACGTCCCTCAAGAATTTCGGAAGGACGTTTTCAACACCCTTCACAACCTCGCTCATCCGGGCATCAAAGCTACAGTTGACCTGGTTCGAAGCCGTTTCGTCTGGCCATCGATGAAGAAAGACATTTCCCTGTGGACGAAAGCGTGTGTCGAGTGTCAACGGTCGAAAGTGCACAGGCACGTGAAGTCTCCATTAAGTACCTACCCGCTACCAACGACGAGATTCGCCCATGTCAATCTTGACATAGTAGGACCACTGCCACCTTCAAAGGGATTTAGGTACTGTCTGACAATCGTCGATCGCTATACGCGCTGGTGCGAAGCTTTACCCATGTGTGACCAGACAGCAGACACGGTCGCTGAAACGTTCTTCAACGAATGGGTAACCCGCTACGGAGTTCCAGAGAAGATTACAACGGACCAAGGCCGCCAGTTTGAGAGCGACCTGTTTAGCAGCTTGTCCCGGTTTCTCGGAGCACAAAAAACCCGCACCACAGCCTATCACCCTCAGTCGAATGGAATGGTGGAGCGGTTTCACCGGCAGCTGAAGGCCGCAGTTATGAGTCATGCAACTACACTTTGGTCGGAGGTTCTACCCACGGTACTGCTGGGAATTCGAGCCGCACTGAAGGAAGACATCAAGACTTCGTCAGCCGAATTGGTCTTCGGTGCGCCACTCCGTCTACCTGGAGAATTTCTAAGGCCAGAGAAGACTAAACTCCAGCATTCACAGTTCCTGCAGCTGCTGAGACAGCGGATGGACTCTCTACGCCCGACACCGGCCTCCCGCCACGCTCCCGAGAAAGTTTTTGTGCACTCTGAGCTATCAACATGCACCCACGTTTTCGTTAGGGTGGATAGCGTGAGAAGGCCACTTCAACAACCCTACGTGGGGCCATATGAGGTTGTGGAGAAGAAAGGAAAGTTTTTCAAAGTCAAACTTTCTGACAAAGTTAAGTGCATTTCTATTGACCGGCTTAAACCCGCTTTTCTGGAGTCCAGGAACACTTTCGAAGACTGTGCCAGTGAAGAGTTCCAGTGTTCCGGAACCAATTTTGAACACTAAACCTATTTCAAACACTAACTGTTCTAGTGACTCTTAAGTTTATACCACCCGGTCCGGCCGAAAGGTCAGGTTCCGGATAGGGAGTTAATTTCTTTTGCATTCGTCTGTAACCCGACTGGAGGGGGAGTGTGTGGCGCTGTGCTTGTTTCGTACCGGGGCTGCTTCAGGTTGCATCCCGTGGCTTTGGTGGCGATCATTGCTTTGCGCTAGAGCTGCGTGGTGCTCTGGAGCGGTCCCAAGGAAACTGACTAATTTTGTTACTATTGGCATCATTCTTGAGCTTCCGGCCACGCATAGTAAAAGCGGCCGAAGCTGATGCATTTCTCTCTCTCTTTCCGTCTCGAACACTCCCCCCGCTGGCCGAGATTTTATTTTAATCTTCCTGATTGTTTTAGTTATTCTTTGATAATTTAAATTTGAATATTAACATAGTAAACTGTAAATAAAAATCTCCGTTTTAATATCTACACTTGTGTTGTGTCTTCTGTAAACATTGACAGCATCGAGTCAAAATATGGTTACTGACGCAGTAGACTAAAGCTCGGTAACCAAAGTTTAATGATGTTTATCTTCCTTTCCAAAGCCGTATTTGTTTATCAAGTTCATATATAATCTTATACACAGTCCCCTGAAGCGCAATTAAAAAGTATTTTGTGGTTTACTCAGCAAATTATGAATAAAAGAAATTAAAAATTGGGATTTCCCTTAAACTTCCTGATTTTAAAATATAAAAATTGTTTTAAATACCCCAATATTGAATGCATTTTGTTTGGGTTGTTATAATTTCTTTTCAGTAAAAAATTCGTTTCATTATCTTAATTATTTATAGATTGGGATAGTTTTTTATGTGCAACTCATTTAACATTATGGGACCTAAACTTTGCACGTCTCTAACTCCCCTAATAATGCTTAAAAACTTACAAAATTTGGCATTTCGTATTAACATAGGTCATAGATATAAAATATGGACTCAAAAAGGGGTGTTACTATTTGAAATTTTAAAGTTAGTAACATTTTTAATATGAAGATGACCCCTTATGCAAAATTTGTGTCATGCAATTAACTCAGAATGTTAATTGTTTACAGTTTCAAAAAGGTCCGATTATATAGGATGACTAACGACCGAAATGATCACTAGCGGATACTTTTTCAGGGTGCGTACACTATTTTAAAAGTGAAATTCAAGCACTTTCAAGGACATTTTACAATTAAATTCAAGGCCTTAAACGAAAAAAATTTAAGCAATTTGACAATTAAAATATTTTTGAAATTATATCTATTAACATTACTTAACAATATTTATTTCTTACCTCTGATTAATAAACTTCAACTTAGAAACAGCTTTTTTGTTTATATCTAAATAGATTGCTTGGTTGCATTTATTAATACAGAAAAAAATATTGTAGGACAACAAGTCAACAGTCCATTTTTTACAAGCCATGTTTTTGTTTTCAGCACTCTAAGATTAAAAATTTTAATCAACTGCAAAAATGTTTTCACTTAAATATAATTTTTATTTTCGCAAGTTATTCTCTAACCCCTACAAATTCGATCATCAGCTATATATTCAATTAGTATTTTTGGCTATCACTAACTTCTTTTCAATATCTTTTTCAAAGTCTCTTAGAGTGTTCTGCTTTTCTGCTGCAGTTTTTCTAAAGCTATTAGATTTTACAATTAGAGTGAAATTTCTAGAATTTTCTGCTTCAACCGCCAGATCATTTGCAGATGTTATTAAAGCAGAAATTTCATTTTCCATGCATTTTTTCTTCTTTTTCATGTCTTCAATTTCATCAAACAACATCTTCCTCTTTTTTCGCAGCTCATTTTTAACTTTATTTGCTTTCTGATCTTCAAGATAAGACACATATTTTTTTCTAGCAGCACTGACACTTTGCAAAAGGCTTTTTGTCATTTCCACTTTTTCAATGCCACCTACATGTGATACATGGTCATGTATTAGCCTTTGGGCTACAATGGAGTCCTCCTTAAGGTTCTCAACAATTAATTGCTTGTTTATAGAGAACCCTCTCTCTACAGATGCTTGTCCATGAGAAATAAGCAACAGTTTTTGAACGACTTTCCAAAGTTCCTTGAATGCGCTGTTTGATGACATGCTGTCTACAAAGAGAACGTCCACTCTAGATTTTGATGCATCATAATGTATGAACTTTGAATTGACTTTTGCAATAGTAGAGACAAATTCTTTAAATTCTCTTAAGAGAGAATCTACCTTTTCAGCCTTTAGCTGATTGGCAGTAACTAATGAAGACAATACATTTTTAAAATATTCAGTAACTGTTTCTACATCTAATGTCACCATCAACTTAGGATTAAGACACTTCATGTTTCGGATAATCGAATATCGTACAGGATTTTTTTCAAACAGCTTCTGTAGCAGATTCTGTATGAAAGTTCTGCATTCTACTCTAAACTCTAAAATACTTCTTTCGTTGACTTTAGGTTTCTTCTTAAGAACAGCTTCGGCTTGGAATCCTATGTTCACTTTATTATAGTCACACAAGATATCTTTGTTTGTGATGTCTATATTTACAAGTTTAAGAGCAGTGTCTGCTTCATTGATTGTGTCTTGCTTTATAATTCTGGTAAGCAAACTTCTTAAAATCTTTTCAATTTCTGTAGCTATGAATGGAACCATAGGCTTCTCTGTTTAGAAATTGGCCAAAAACGGGACTAATTCCTGCACAACAGAGTTAAAGAAATGTAACTTTGGGAGTGCTAGTGGGTCTTTGACCCATCTCCTGACAACATCATAAGAAATATTATTGGGATGGGTTACTACTTTCTTTGTTACAGCTTCTACATACTTTATCATTGAGGGCCAAATTTTTATCGCTCTTTCACAGACTGGATAATTTTCCAACCACCTATGGGAGCAGAATTTCAAAGGCATTTTTGTATTTGGACATAATTTATTTAAATCTTCTCTCCTTGCCGGTGAATCTTTAAAAAGACGATGAAGACTTGTGAGAAGATTATGTATGTCAAAGTTTGATGCTGCAACTGCATGCTTAAAGGCATTGTGAAGAATATGAAGTCCACAACTTCCTGCATTTAATAACTGAACACCAGCATCTGCATCCAACAATTCCTGGAACAACTTATAAACTTTCCAATTTACATTCGGGCCATCCATTGATAGCTGAAGAACATTTTTGATTTGCAATGTCCCAATACCATCTTTAATTTTTTGTAAAATATCTTCAGCGGTAGAATGTCCTAAGAATACAGATGACAAATACCTGGTAACTACTTCCCCATTTTGCCACATTCGTAAATGTAAATCCATTTGCTTTGTTTGAGTGCACTTATTTAAACTCTCATCAAACAACAAAACGTAATTTTCCTTTCTGTCATTCACATCTTTAATTAGCATACCCTGAAAATGGGGTGCTAAACCAAAACAAGCAATGTAAGCACATTTCTTTTCTCCACACGTAAAATTCGCCGCAATTGCGCTATCTTCAAACATAAGCTTGAAAATTTTTTCGGTTCCAATACAGGATTTATAAGAATAATGACTGGTTATCACTTTTAAAGCCCACAAAATTTCGGCTTTCAATGTTTCATTTTTGGACACTGTTAAAGTAGATTGGATGTTAGTTTCGTTTTCAACAGTTGCACTGGAGCCATTTTCTTTCAATTGCGAATCTGGTAATTTTCGTTCAAAAAGGACAGCCACAGAGACGTTTTGGTTTTGACTGGTAACACGCTCTTTATGTTTATCCGAGTTTAAGTGACTCTTTAGAGCCGCTTCGCCCATACTTGCAATGTTTAAGTTCTTCATGCACAATTTGCATCTTACAGAATGCAAGTCCTTGGGATTCTTCGCTATCCCCCAAGTACTCGTGTGACGTCGAATATGACGTGATTTTTTGGTCATAAAATGCCCCGAAATTCACGTCATTTTTTTGGTGACAATGTCCATTTTGAAGACGTGATATTCGACGTCAAATAATGACGTTGATCTAACGCGAATAAATGACTCTTTTGTGACCAGATGACGTGAACTTTTCGTTAACAAATAACGTGAATTTCACGTGAAAGGTGGACGTGAATTTCACTTGAAAAATGGACGTGAATTTCACGTGAAAAATGGACGCGAATTTCACGTGACAACACGACACGAGTTTCACGTGATCAATTGACATTAATTTTACGTGACCATATGTCGCGCTTTTCACGTGATCAAATGACGTTTATTTTACGGGATCATATGACGCTATTTTCACGTGATCAAATGACATTAACTTCACGTGACTATATGACGCGATTTTTTTTTTATTTCTATGTAATTTCAGTCATGGTGTAAAACAAAAGTTTGTTTAAAATATTATACAGTATTTTGAATTACAGAAATATGTCATTTTCAAAATATATTGTCCTTAAAAAGAAATTTTGAACTAATGACTGTTAACATACTATTCATAAGTCATTAATTTAAAAAATTCTTTTACTACTTATTTTGAAAAAGATATTTTTCATAACTTCAAAATATTCCATAATAATTTAAACAAATTTGTATTTTAAACCATGATTAAGATTGCATAGAAATAAGATGATAAAAGAAAACTGAAATTCAAAAACTATTTAGTGCATAATCAAGAATTTTAAGCCTTTGTAGTAATATAAAACTTGCTTAATTATTTAAGTGTCACCTGAGCATCTACAGGTTAGCAATTTTAAATCTTTATATTTTTAATAAATACAAAATCATTTAGAAGCAAAATATTTTTATTAAAAAAAACCAATAATAAACAAAACAAACAATTGAAGAGCTGCTTCCATAACCAGACTTTCAAGGAGAAACTGAAAAAGAAAAAAAATATGTTAATATATTATAAAACCGTAAATATATATTCCCAGTATAATTTTATTAAAACATAATAACGGTATCCATCTAAAATATATGTATAATCAAATATTTAAAGGATTATAAATTTAGTTTTTCTTTTCTAAATATCTTCTATATTTCCATAAAAAAGATTCAATTACTTTGTTTTTACATTTTAAAAATGGAAAAGTTTATTTTTATCACCGCAAAGTATAGGTTATATACAAAAAAAATAAAAAAAAAATATTAAAATACTATTTAACTGCTTGACTGACATAAAATTCAATAAATATTTGAGGAATTGAACCGGGAAAATGTGTTAAGTATTTGATTTATTGTCCATTTCTATGTTTTAGATCAGGAGTTCCCAACCTTTTTGCCCTTGCGTACCATTTATGTTTGAGAAATTTTGGCATACCAGCTGATCTTAATATTTTAATAAACATATAATTTCTAATATAAATTTATCTAAAATTTATCAAAAATAGGTTCATTATGCATCCAGAATGAAATGGTGAAAAACAGGAGTAAAAAAAACCCTTCTTTTTTTAAACAACTAACTTTTAAGGGGGGGGGGGGGATTGAAATCATATTTTTTTAATAAATTATGGCAATAATGTTTCAAAACTTTACTTGTAAATTTTAGTTCAAATCATTTTTAAACATCTTAAAATGCAAGCATGAAGAATTTAGAGTCAATATATTTAATAAAATTGTTTTTTGTGAATTTTATTTTACCATGTTTTCCATATTTTCATTTAATTAAAACAAACATCATTTAACTCTTCCAAAGACATCATTCTGTCATTTTTCTTACGATAAATCAGTGCAAGCTTAAGGTAGGCGAATACCCAAAATTCTAAAATTTTTACTATTGCTTTAATCTTTTCCAAATTTGGAATACTGATTTCAAATATAAAGAATAATACTATTTAGGCATTTTTTTTTAAATTTAATTTATTTATTTTAAACTGTTTTTCGACTAAAAAAGGAGGTTTACGCTAACAAGTCTACCACATTGAATTTTCAACCAATAAACACTAATTATGTGTTAAATTCTTTTTGAACTGATGCATGCAATGACCCTCTAGAGTTGCAAAAAAATTACAAGAAAAGAAGTTATTAAGAAAAATGTTATAAATTAACCACAAACAAATGATTTTTTTCGATTAACTTTCACTTGGACATTTTTTTAAAAAAACATTTACACCGGATGTTAGAGGTTCATGGCACAGATATATATTGAAATAGCATCTGTAAAAAAATTCAGGTAAATTAATGTAAAACTTTTTATACTAGAAATGTTGGCGCAAACCCCCTTTTTTAGGTGAAAAACACCGTTTAAAACAAATCAATTATTTTTAAATAAAAAAATTGCCTAAAAAGCATTGCTCATTATATTTGAAATCACTATGCCAAATTTGGAAAAGATTAAAGTAATAGTAAAAATTTTAGAATTTTGGGTATTCGCCTACCTTAAGTTAGTTAGAAAAAACAGCAAGCTGATGATTTCAATTGGAATCATATCGGGTGAAAAGGTTTAAACCATGTGCTCCTTTTATTGTTTTAAGCAGTGTGCTAGTTTTACTAACTTACTTAGAATTATGCACTTCTGAGATGCAGCAAAGTTCATTCAATACCTTAAAAAGTGTTCTTAATATCACATATCTATGTTATTCCCAATATTTTGCTTAACTCTGATTTCAGCATCTCTAGGATGACCAGACATACAGTATTTTATTTAACAATACAGTAATATAATTAAAAAATAAGTATTTATTTAAAAATAACAAAAAAACTCAATTCAAATTATAAAGTGCAATTGATAATATAAAAAAGTGTTAGGTAAATATAACATAAATCCCACTATGATTTCGAAATAAAAATCAAAATTTTTTAATGACTCAATTTTTTTTCCTGGAACTTTAATCATAACTGGTTTCCTCCTGGTATTAGTAAAACCCCTCTCTAGTATATTTAACATTAATTTATTTTTTAAGGAAATTTATTTAATGAATATACACTGCGATCCAAAAGTTTAGACAATGACGTTTTTTAGCTGTAAAATTTAGATTTGTCGAATTAGAATATCAAAACATCCCTATATATATTAAATACGTATTTTGAAATGCTATATAATCTATAATAATAAAAGAAAGAGTCTGTCTGTGTGTATGTATGTCTGTGGATCGCAAAACACCTACTTAGAATGCTCTAAAAAATTCGAAATTTTTAATATAGATTCCTTTTAATACCTACGTGTGCACCTGAGGCTTAGTTTTTTCATATTTGTTCTATTTTTAGAGAAAATTCGAAATAACTGGAAAAAAATACACCACTTTCGCTCAAATCCGATAGCTTTTTTTCTTTCGCGTTGTCATTGGCTTAAGAAATTAAATTAAGCTCAAAATAATTCAAATTTGAAATGTTTATTTTATTCTTTTCTCAAAATAATTCAAATTTGAAATGTTTATTTTATTCTTTTGCCATTATATTTAGAAACTACATTATTTATTTAAAAAATAATTTATTCAAGGATATCGCGGTAGGTCTGTTTATGATTATTTAATGTCTTCATTTTTTCGCCAAATGCATTGCCAAACTTGCTAAAATGTTACCTAAAAAAGCGCCAGATGGGTAAAATTTATTTTGTTTAAGTAATTAATCTGGTTGGTTTCTCCAAGATCATCGTGATTGACCTGAAAATGTCAGGGTTTGTAGCTATATCTATATTTTCTCGCCAAATTATTACCAAAAATGTGCCACTGACCTAAGAGTTTTTTTTGGGTTTTTTTTCTGGCTGTTACCAAGTCATCGTGTTCTAGAGCTGTACCAAACTATCAAAGACTGTTGAATCTTCATTTTTGCGCCAAATATGTTATCAGAATGACGGAAGGAGTGCAAACATTTTGTATCCTCAAGTTCTTCTACATTAATGTTCGAATCTGACAAACCACTGGTTTTGCTAAATTTCAGGTAGTCAATCTTATTGAAGCAGAGAACAACTTTTCAATATTCTTTACGACACCCATTTTCCATTAAGTTAACGGGTTCCCAGCAAGGCGGGACCATACTGCTAGTTGAAATATAATTGCTTGATTTGCTATAATAATTTTTAGTTTCATAAAATAAAATTTTGTATGGTCCCAAAAAATTATGCTAATTTAAAGTACAAAATTGCCTAATTTCGCATTTTTACTGTTGAATTATATATATTTTTATATGATAAATTTAAAAAAAAACGATATCCGGTGAACTAAGCAGATTTTAGAACGATATTGGTTCAATTTTACACCAAACAGACAATTAAGCCATATTAAAACTTTATTCAAATCCCATTTGCTTCAAATTTGCAATTTAACATATCTAAATACGAGCCAAATGAATACCAGTCCATCACCTTAAAGTTTTGAAACGAATTCGTGGATTTAGGGACATGCATTGACCAATTTTCTTGATGAAAAGTGCAATCTTTCCCACATAAAATCACAAAATAGCGACAAATCATTCTATCTTGCACTTTAGTACAATGTAGAGATAGTCACCTCTTCAAAAACGACAAAAAAAGTGGGAAATTTTAACGAAAGTTCACTCCAAACAATTACGAAAGTTTCTTATCTTCATACTAAAATTTGAAGTTTGAGAAAACCGGTTTCCTTGAACCGCTTACAATTTAACCGGTCTCTTTAGTGCTGTTTCAACACGTTCGGTTTAACCGAATATTGAAAAATAAGCTTTTGAAAACACCGGTTTTTCCCCTCAAAAACTCTAGCATCAAGGTGGTAGTTTGTAATGGTGTAAAGTGAATTTACTTTGGAATAACCAAATTTTTTTGGTGTTTTTGAAGAGGTGACTATCTCTGCATTGTACTAAAGTGCAAAAAAGAATAATCTGTTGCTATTTTGTGATTTTATATCTGAAATACTGCACTTTTCATCAAGAAAATCGATCAATGAACGTCTATAAGTCTACGAATTCATGGGCTGGTATTCATTCGGTTCGTATTTAGATATGTTAAATTGTAAATTTGAAGCAAATATGATTTGAATAAAGATTTAAAGTGACTATATTGTCTTTTTGGTGTAAAATTGTACTAATATCGTTATTAAATTTGCTTAGTTCACCGGATATCGTATTTCGTTAATTTATCATATAAAAAATACATGATTCATCAATAAAAATTCAAAATTAGGTCATTATGTACTTTAAATTAGCATTATCTCGTATTAGTGTCTAAACTTTTGGAACCATACAAAATTTTATTTTATGAAGAAAAATTGTTATAGCAAATCAAGCTATTATATTTCAATTATAGCATTTCAAAATACTTCTTTAATATATATATATAGGGATGTTTTGAAATTCTACTATCCCAATTCTAAATTTTACAGCTAAAAAACGTCATTGTCTAAAGTTTTGGATCGCAGTGTACAATGAGCTTTTTAAAACAAATCTATAAAAAAAGTAAGCGTTAAAGCATATATGATAAAAAAAAATTAGCTATGATGAGACTTATTAAGATTATCAATCTATGATACAAAAATAAAGTATTATTAGGTCTTCGATGTCATCAATGGATTTTAAAAAAAATTACTAAGCAGCGAAATAAGTTCAATGAGGAAGCATTGTTGGATTGCACTAGAAGTTAGTTGGCCAATATTCGAAGAGATCGTAATGCAATTAAAAACTTAATTAATCTACAAATTTTAATTAGATTTCTCGCACCTTAAATTATCTTGATTATCATTTAAACTTGCTTTTTAATGAAATTTAAGTTTAGTTTTTATTGATGTGGGCCGAGAATGGTAAGTTGAATATCGTTGCACTACAGCTTGGGGAAGGGCAAGGCAGTTAAAACGAAAGATTAATAAGCTACTCAACCACTTAAGTGAAAGCCTTTTTAGTATTTAACTTTCTCTTATCCTTTCCTTTAGCGGTTAAAATAGCACTTTTGCAAATTTTCCCTTATTTTATTTTTTTTAATCAACCAATTTACCTGACTTTTCCAGATTGAATAAATTTCCCGACTTTTCCAGATTGATTAAATTCCCTGAATATTATATGATTTGACTGATCCTGTAGCCACCCTGATATTACACTACTATTTAACAACTTACTTAGTCCTCTTCCTGCCCTGTGACACATAAGGCCTTCAGCTACGCCAACTTTTCCAGCAGCTCTTGCTTCCGACCAGCTTGGCCATCCAGCCTGGTTCCTCTCATCCAGGACCGATGAACTCGTCGATGATTCCGAAAAAAAAAAAGACATACATTAAAGATTAGAAGTTTAAAATTAGCTATTTTTCTTTTTACCAGGGCTACTTGTAAAGCAAGTCAAACTACTTGTTAAGATTTTGAATAGTTTCTGGTGGAGGGCAAGTTAAACTTTACTTTTAGTAAATAACTACTTTTTTAATAAAATTTTTTACAATATACTTGGGGCAAAATAATTAAATCACCTAACTGTTCTTCAAAGAGAACTAAAATTAAACAAACAAAACAAAGTTTTTATTGAAAAGTTATTTTAAAGGAGTTACATTTCAAAATTAGTACATGGCAGAATTTGGAAAGTAGCGAAATTTGTCATTACTTTGTTACCATTAAAAGTAATTATGCTCTACTCAGTTCAGATTTACTGCTTTTAAAATATAACAGTGTAACCCAAAAAAAACAACTGTTACAAGTAACACGTTACTCCCCTACCCAGAAAATTAAGCCAAAATCAACTAATTTTCTCTTTATTTTCATTTTTAAAGTCAGTTACTCAAAAACAATCAATCTGTAAACAAAAAAAAATTAAACTGTACATCCTACATTGAGTTAATTTTACTACTTTAACATTATGTGCTTCCGAGATGCATGTTATGGTTCAAAAAATACTTATAGCTTAAAAAACTATGCTTCTTTAGACTCAAGTCTTGTATAAAGTTTGATAGATTTAAAAAAAAAGATTAAAAATGCAACTTACATTTTACGAAGGCAAAGCATCTTGAAGGTCCTCTAACGGTTGTGTTGGGTTCCTATTCAGGTGTTGGCTCGTGATGACTGTGGTTAAAAAATACGACGCCCGTCGCCAATAGCCCTCGTGTAGCTCTAGTGCGACGATAATTCAAACCAAACCAAACTTGAAAGTCCTCTTGGCAGCATACAGCAGGCATATCCTATTAAATAAAAAAATACATTTTAGATTCAGGTTGACCTTGTCATAATGCATACGTTGTTGAAATTAATAACTCATTGAAACTAATAACGAAATCTTGCACACCAAAAAAACTAATTAAAAAAAGTAAAAGGTATTATGAAAACAAAGTTAGAATATAGAAAGTGCGCCATGATACAAAAAAAAAATGTGAACGAGTCTTGAAATTCGGTGAGTCTTGATCACTGCCTTGGATTGGTTCAGTTGAATTAAAATTGCACTAATTAAACAAGCTAACAAAAATGTGAGTTCCTATTGGATGAGACCACAAATAAAAATACTGAAGTCAAAAGTAGTAAAATGTAGAAATATTTAACATGGTTTATTACGAGGTTGCTTGAAAGTTTATCGCTCTTTAAAAACTCTCTCAAATTTTGAAATTTGTTTCTGTGCCAGAGACTAGGATTTTATCGTTATTTCTTTACATATGCTAAAACTAAACTCCCCGGCTCAACAGCCCACCCTTTACTTATGCATTGTGCACAAATCCACTTACTATGTGAAAAACTAGTGATTTCAAAATGCAAAAAAATATTCGTATTTTAAAAAAATAACGAAATCTTGCACAGCAAATTGTTTACCAATAAATTCTAAAATCTTACCTTCAGCTCTGAAAAGATAAAAACATACATTTTTAAGTATCAGCTCTGATTATATCTGAAGTTAATACCAATTACCGGATATATCTTGAGACTTGAATTCGGTCATTCAAGTATTTCTTTAGCTTTTATTCATTTGATTTTAAAATATTGGATTCATTTACTTAAGATGTCTGATGAAAGATTATTTGCTAAAGCTTGTTATTTACGACTTCATAACTTTTCTCTTTAGGCATCTTCTACTAGCAAATTTAACTGGGCTATCTGTTAGGAATATTTTACAAAATGCTGGTTTTTACTTTGTTTGGATAACCCAAGATTACAAAATAGCAGAACAGTACCTATCAATAATTATCCAATGATCAATACATTCATTAAATAACTTCGCTTGTATAGCTAATATTAACAATGTATCAGTAAAACGAATTCTAATGCAGTTGCATCTTGCATCGTAATCTAACACACTTAGACTTTAAAGGATCAATTTACAAAATACTTCATAACGTATTTTACACAATATTATATACTTATTACCTTACATCCGAACATGAAACCTGGAAACATATAATTTTAACTTGCCCCCATTAATGAATCCTTCAGAAGAAAATACTTTCTACATTCCTTCTAACAATATTTCACAATAAAAACTATCATAATATTTATAACTACTTAACACAGTTTCAAAAGTTAGACAACATGTATTAGGCTTCGATGAAATTGACAATTAGTTTACTTCCTTGTGTTTCTTTTTTGTTTGTATTTCATTGCTGCATAATACAGATTACTTAACTTTTGGCTTGGAAAAAATAACATAGACCTAACATAACCTAACCCTAATAAAGCAAAATACAATGCTATACTAGATTATATACTATGAATTATTAAAAATTAATGCATATGTTTGAAAACAGAATAAAAACTTACTTCGCACTCTGCACTGCACGGTCCATTGCTGCATTCCACAGACGCTACAATACAATACATGTCAATTGTCAATGGCGGCGGGCGGATAGCGTCTCTCGAAAAATCCCGCGTGATACGTGATAACGTGATGGAAGTAGCAGTAGGTGATTTTGATGACGACAATTAGACGTGACTTATGACGTTCCTTAAGTCAGTTTGGTCATTTTGCGACCAACTAATTGACGCCTTTTGGATCACGTCATTTGGCTGTCAAAAAAATGACGCCAAAAATGACGCCATTAAAAGACGTCAACTGAACTGACAAAAACTTGACGTCAATTTTTTCGTGATTTTTTACTTGTTGACGTCATTCATAAAAATATGACCGTATTTTCACGTCATATTTGACGTGACACGAGTACTTGGGCCATTTACTATAAGCAGGATTTTGAAGCCACAAATCATTAAAAACGCATTTACCCATAATATAAAAGTAAAATAATCCAACAAAAACTCTTCACTGAAAACAATATTCGCTTCTCACTTTAAGAGGAAGCGTCAGTTATCCAACTGCTCTATACCGTTAATGCTATAAATTTCTGTCCCTAACTGCTAGATAAATATTAATTCAAACAATACAAAAAATTTACCAGAAATAATAGTCTATCCACAGAGTGTAATAAAGAAATTTTAATAAGAAATATGTTGTTTAAGTATGTTTAATTTATAAAAGATTTAATTAATAAAACAAAAATAGTGTCGCCATCTGTTGGCCGCGATCATTCAACAACGCAATTATTATTATTTTTCATAATATTATAACTGTTATTTTTATATCAAATTATTCTTAAAAATAAGAACAAACCTTTTTAAATACTTTGGCTGTCACAGACTTTTAATAACTTATTCTGAAAATGTGTTGTTGTGCACCAAACTATCTAAACTTCTGTTGGCGAGAAATTACGGCACTGTATTTACATATTTGTTGCCAATACTGCCAATCTCAATAACGGCAACCATAGCAAATGTTGATATGATTTTTGTTTTGTTTTGCTTCTGCTGTACAATTGATATGTGTGTATTGTGTATATGCGGTTAGCTTGCAAAACTTTCGCTTAATTCGAATTTCTGAGATCAATTGATCCCAACTATGGATAGAAGAATTAGGAAAAGCAGACCCAAAAAACGAGGTCGTCGCTCGATCTCTCAAAGATTGAGGCGGATAAAGGAACAGCAAAATGCTCAAAGGTATGTATATTCGCCTATTATTTACCTTTACGTAGCGTTATAAACCTGGATTTTAAAATTTTATGTAAAGTATTAAACTGTCTTGGAAATCTGCGTTTATGTTATTTTTGAGTAGTAAGTCCATTTGTAATTAGCGCTCTTGTCTTATTTGCTAGTACTTTATGGTAGTTTATAGTATGAGTTCGTGTGAAACCAAAATTGATCGAAAAGTCGAATTTTTTTAAAATTATTTTAATGCCCTATATAGATTATGAAAATATTTAATTTTACCGGCTATTAATTATTATAACAAATTGTCTACTAGTTCATGTACTTGTGCTATTAACTATTTTTGTGTTGTATGCAATTATGTTCATAGGAAATACAAATATTTAGTTGAATAAACAAGGACACAAATGACAGACTTCTTACTTATTTTATTTACTCTTATTTCATTGTGTTATTCCCTGGATCTATGTTCTGAATCAAAACTAATTTACTCAAATATTAGAAAAGAACACCACATAATGTAAAAAATAAACAAGTGTTGTTCTTGATTGTTATTTTTTTTTTATTGTGTTACTAATTTTTTAAAAAAAATGAATAATATAGTAATTTGTGTTGATAATTTGTCCTTCAAACATTGTGTGTGCTCCTTATAGACTCATAAACTGGACAGTTAGACTCGCAACTTGGCTCAATGCGCAGTACATGATTTTGATTTTAAACTTTCAGGTTTCAAAATTTTCTATTTTTAGAAGAAAAATTTGAATTTTGGGAAAAGACTACACTACTGTGGCTCAAATTTAATATTTTTTTTTACATTCCTGATGCCACCTGCTGAAATTTTTTTTATTGATTGCAAATATGCATCGTATTAGAGCTACTTATTATGGTTCCTTTTAAATTTTTTCTTGCCCAATTCTTACCTAAACATGCTAAATTATCTTTTTAAAAATTTTTTTAAGCTGGTTTGTTGTTCGAAGGCCATTGTACTGTAGAGCTGTATTATTAGTGTGTTTGTAGCTGTATTTCTTTTCTCGCCAAATTCTTACCAAAAATGCACCCGTGTGGAGAACAGGTATTTATTCGCTAGTGTAATTAAAAAAAACTAAAGAATTCAACATCATTTTCAATAACATAAATGATTGATTTATCTATTTTCTTACTTTTAGTATTTTATGTAAAGTTATTTCAGAAGGAAAGGGGGGGGGGGGTGAATTTATAGAAAAGACATGTTTCTACTAAGAATTTTAAAAACATGTCTTTACTAAGGCAGTAAAAACCACAGTAAATTTCCTTAAAAACCTTTTATATTAAATACTGTGCCTACAATGCCTAAGAAGGTTTTGTTAGTTACAAAGCTATCTGTATATCTTAAAGAAAGTCATGTTAGTTCGACTATTTATAACTCAAGAACGACTCAGTTGATTTGGCTTAAAATTGGTGGGAGGTAGCTTAAAACCAGGAATAGGCTATAGAATACTTTTTATTTTGATGTTCAAACCCAAACGGGTGTTGGAGTGCAAAATATCATTGTAAGATTAGAATTCATACTTTTATTTCAATTTTAAAAATATTTCAGCTTGAACAAAAATTAAAAAAAGAAAAAAGGCACTTGGATTTAATTTGCTAGATTGGTATTTGAATATCAGTATTTTAATCTCTTTAGTGATAATTACTTACTTAATTTACTTCTTAAAATGATGTTTACAAATGGTAAGAAATGACGATACAAAGCAATAGGAAACCAGGGTTGTAATTTAGAACCACAGTCAAGTTACGAGATGACCCATGAGTAGGCACCTAATGCAACTTTTAATTGCGACATTATAGGCAGCGTCGTGAATTTGAAGTATATTTAAACTGCCCTTCCTCTACACGGGGTATTATTTGTTGGGCATTTTTTGGCTGTAAGAGCCGTTTATAGGTCGGCAGTTATTTTGGTGATGCCCGGACCTGAACCTGGGACCTACCGCAAGAAAGTTGAAAGTCCTTGCCAACTGGGGTCTGAAAGTCTTAACGAAAGTGTTTGGTGGTAAGGAAATTGTTGAACAATGTGATTACGCCACGATTCTCAAAGCAAAGTTCGAGACATGCCATTTGAGTTTAAAAGACTTCAATTTCCGATCCGTCTTGCATTCGCCATGACCATCCACCAATCACAAGACCAATCCTTAAAAGTTTGTGGTCTGAATCTAGAAAATCCATTTTTCTCCCATGGTCAATTATATGGGGCATGTCAACGGGTCGGAAGACCATCTGCGTTATTTGTTCTTGCACCTGATTATAAAACGAAAAATGTCGTTGGTCAAGGTGCTTCACTACAGAGTGGAACCCATACACTAAAATACATGGCTGATAAAAAATCATTATAATACTACCTTTTTTTAATTTACATTTATTATCCAAATAAAAAATTGACCTTGATAAAATCAAAAGTTTGATCATTTATTGCTTCTGAGGCGGAACAAAATTCGCCTGGACAGCTAGTAAAATTTTTTTTAAATATATAAAAATAAAATTTATAACTACTAAAAATACATTTAATATTTTTAGGGATTTGAATGTAGAAGCCTCTGAATTACCTTCTGGGCTTGCGAATGCTGGGACACCTGTAGATGAATATTATTCAGGTAAGCAAAGTGAAACATCTCCGGAGCCAGTAGAAGGTGAGTCCTTACTATTTGAGCATTTGAATATAGAGGCCTCTAAATCAACTACAGAGTTTTTGGATGCTGTGACACCAGTATGTGAAAATAATTCTGGTAAGCAAAATGAAACATCTCTGGAGGAAGTGGAAGGTGAGTCCTTAGTATTTGAACATTCAGACACTATTCCAGAAAACAAATTTCCTCCAAGCAGAGTTATTTGTGATGTAGAGTTTGTATTGAATCAGGCACGGCAGCTTGAACGTCATTCTTTTCATTGCAATTTTAGTGGGGAAATGATTTTCAACAGAGTTACTCGTTTAGGCCTTGTACATACTTATCATTTTGTTTGTAACCAAAAGCTATGTGGGCATAAAGAGCAAATATTAACAGACAGGGAAAAAAAATCTTTGAATCAACTAGCTGTATTAGGAGCAATGTCTGTTGGTCATGGCTTTTCCCAAGAAGAACAGGTATTTAGCACAATGAATATGTCATACATGAGCAAAAACACGTATTCCAGTTGTGAAAAAATTGCTGGTAACATTATTGCTGCTCATTCTAAAGAAAAGATTAATGAAGCGATAAATGCAGAGAAGTCTTTAGCTGAGGAAAGAGGTGACGTGGACAAGGATGGTTTTTCAAATATATGTGCAATCGTTGATGGGGGTTGGGTAAAGAGATCTTATGGGCATGGTTATAATTCATCTAGTGGAGTTGCAGTTATTATAGGTGCAATAACCCAAAAATTTTTGTTTATTAGTGTCAGAAATAAAATTTGTTTAGTATGCATTGCTATCGATGATGGCAGAATTCCTGATAAGAAGCACGTATGTTTCAAAAATTGGTCAGGGCCTTCAACTGCCATGGAAAGTGACATCATTATTGAAGGCATGAAATATCTGGAAGAGAATCATAAGATACGTTGTACAAAGATCATCGGAGATGGAGATACAAATTTGATGACTAATATTCAAGACAGTGTGTCATATGGCAGATGGGTTCTAAAAATAGAATGTGCAAACCATGCTGTACGACGTTATTTCCGAGCACTAGAAAAGTTGCAGAAAAACACATCAAAATTTTCTGGCAAGAAAGGAGTAATGGCAAGAAAAGTTTTATTGGAACGTATGTCTCGATTAGTTAAAGGTGCTAGAGAAGCTATAAAAAATAATGCAGTGCCGAATCTTTCCAAGCCAAATGAAAAAAGTGTACAAAAGCTAATCTCAGAAATATTGAATGGACCAGCCCATGTATTTGGTAAACATGAAGACTGTGGTAGTTTCTGCAAGAGAAAGGGTGATTCGGAAAATTCTATTTTTGATTTAATGCAAGATACTGGCATGTATTCAGCAATTATAGAAGAGATCAGAAGGGTCCTCGTATCATGCTGCCATACTCTTGTTTACAACTTAACAAATAACCCTGCGGAAATTTATATGAGTCAACTGAGTAAAGCTATTGGAGGAAAAAGAATCGATTTTGCTAAAGGTGGTTCTGTTGAAAGACGAGCTAACATTGCCGCATTAGCTTTTCAGAGCCCTGGTCAAAAGTGGCAGCATGGTGCTAATAAAGCATTGACTGGAAGGAGCCCAGGAACACCTCTTGCCAAATTTATCAAGCGAAGACAGAAGATTTATTTAAAACAAATTCAACGGCGTCGATTGTTCAAGAGAAAAAGAAGAACAAAGAAACATGTACCTCGTGGAGGTGATGAAAATTATGGCGATGAACCTATTGTTCCAGATTTGACCCCTGAAATCATGGCCTTAAAGACAGTTGACCATTTAGCATCTATCGCTGTACAGACAAATGATGAATTGGAAGAAAAAACACGCGAGCAATCCAATAGTGAAAACTGGCTTTATGAAAGAAGCAAAAGAATATCTTCTACATTGTTCAAAGATGTTGCGGAAAGGAGGGTGACAACACTCAGTGCAAATCTTGTGAAAAGAATTGTTTATAGAGATAAAATATCTACCAAAGCTATTGAATATGGTCGAGCCAATGAATCGTTAGCCATTAAAGCCTATGAAGAATTGAAATGTGTGACGGTCCAACGCTGTGGAATGTTTGTTGATCCTGAAAATCCATTTCTATGTACAAGTCCAGATGGCCTTGTTGGCACAGAGGGATTGGTTGAAATTAAATGCCCTTATTCAGCAAAAGATTCTGCCAGCCTTCTTGATGTGTGTAAATCTCACAACATTGGACTTAAAGTAAATGATGATGGTTCTCTTTATTTACCAAGATCCCACAAATACTTTTACCAAATTCAAGGTCAACTAGCGATTTCTAATAGAAGTTGGTGTGATTTGTTTGTTTGGTCTCCAAATGATTTCTATTGCATTCGTGTTAATCAAGATCATACATTCTGGGCTAGGATAGTGCCAAAGATGAAACAATTCTATATGGATTGCTGTCTGCCAGAGATTTTAGATTCAAGATTTCGAAGAAAACTACCACTACGGGAGCCTGAATATATTCTAATGGCTATACAGAAAAGAGATGAAAAAAAGGCAACAAAAATTAAACGCAAGCGGAAAGAGACACATGATGTTCAGGAACAATCCACAGATTCTCGTAGTGAAGAACAGACTACTGAAATGGAGACGTCCCTCTCAGTTCCTGTGGAAATCAGAAATGAATATGTCCCGAAAAGATCCAGAAGAGAACATAAACCAAAGAAAGTATTTGACTTATAAGTAGTATGAAAGTATAGACAGAGCTACGATAAATCATTGTTCATGACATGTTATAAAATTTTGTTATTTTCTATTTCAGGATAAATAAACTTTTTGAAAAAAGCGTTGTCTGTACTTTTCTTCATGATCAAATTGTTATTTGTGCATTTGCTGATGAACACTTTAATTGTTATTTCTTTACAGCGGTGATCTATAGTCTGCTGGCATTAATTTTGAATTTTGTAATTACTAAGACATTTTTTTTATTGACTTTTGTACCTTTTTTACAGTCATCTATATTGCTTGATAATTAGCCTTAGTGTGATATTTTTTTGAGAATTATTTACATATGACATTGTTAACATTTAGTATATTGAATACTTGCTCTTTCATTTATTGATTATATTATGTACTGCACATTTATTGTATGTAACTATTGCATTCCTAATTTGTAATTCCTTTACAGTCGGGTGATCAGAGGATTTGTATGCCATGTTTATATATACAAATACATGCATCAATTCCTTGGATTTCCCAATGACTGTATTTGATGAATTTTAGAATTTAGATAAGAAGTTACCATGAATATGTAATGTATAAATTAAATATTTCTTTCCAGATACTGAATTACCGAACCTGTTTCATCTCTAGAAAATTAGAAATGATCTCCTTGTGCTATACCTGTCTATGTCTACAACCCTGCATAATACAGATTGCCTTCTTGTACAGACATAGAATGCCTCTCTCTACAAAAGCAAATGTAGCAGACACTCATAGAGGCTTTGTACCCCCCCCCCCCCTATCACTTTGGCCTGTAGAAGTCCAGCAAGAAGTGCTGCCTGGGGGATTAGGATACTAGCTACTACACCATTGGGACAACCATTTCTAAACTTGTTAACACTTAATTCAAAATAATTGTAAATACTTAATTAGCTATCAAACTTAATAATTGTAAATTTGTCTATATACTTATTGTTTTTAAATGCAGTTCCATTATTACTAATTCCTTTCTGCTGAAAAAATATTCTAATAATATTTGGAAAAGTTAAATTGATATCTACAATTTGTTGTATTAAAAAAAATCATTTTTCCTATGTAAAATTGTACATTAAAGCTTTAAAATTATTTTTCAATGTGTTGTGGTAATTTCTGTTTGCATATTTACTTAGTTTTCTTTAATTTATAAAATTTATCATGCATAATAAACAATAGTTAACATATATTTCAATAAATATATGTAAATAATATATTCACTGTTTGAATGAAATAGGCTGGGCTTGTTTCATGCGAGATCTGGCAACAGCTCCGCAGACAGGTGTTAATTTTTCTTGAGTTACTTTTGCTTTGGTATTCCAAGTTGAGTTTTCTAAGAATATTTTAGTTATTTTTTTAAAATTCCAACTTCTTTTGATGCAAGAAATGGTTTATTTCCTATTTGTGAGATTTATGCTAATTTTAATGTGGTACATAATTTTAGTTTTTAAAGTTATACCAAACATAAACTCTAACATTATTAGTTTATAAATTCTTCTATTAGATCATCTGATTTAATCAAATAATTATAACGCCGAATCGACAGATAATCGAAGGATTTCTTGTATTCTATGATTCTTCAATTAAGAAAGATGTAAGACAAATGCCTAAAATTATTGGGTATGGAAGTAAACATTGAAGACAAAAATTTAAAAAAAGAATTTTTTATTTATTTGTTTAAAAACATGTTTAAACAAAAAACATGTTTAACAAAATACATGTTTTTTTCCAACCCTGCCACCCCGTAGTGTGATATTGGTCATTTCATTAAATAAATGGGCAAAGAGCAGCATTAACATAATAGATAAATATAGATTAAATATTATCATCCTTATTCCAAGTTGATTTTCATTATTTTATTGTTATTTGGAGCTATTATAATAACGGGGAAACGGGCCCCACACGACGCGGCGGTCCTGACTTTCTCCTCGAACATAAGGCTGATTTCCTGTTCAAATCGACTTTATATTTTATAAATATTTTAATTTAATTAAGAACAATGTTTTTATGGTATTGACTGCAATATGGCATGTTTTGGGAGCAAGGAAAATCCTAAAAATTTCTTAAAATTTGTACATTTTCAATCTTTTGTGAGACTTAAAATTAAAAACAAATACGTTTGAAACAATTTTTTTCTTAATAACTGAAGTATTTTAAACATAAAAAAAGTGCAGTTTGGAAGGTAAATATATTTGCAAATTTTGGCTGTTATTTCAAAGTTAGTCTTTTTTTTTTTGCCTTTTTTTCAAAACTTTCAAAACCCACGGTCCATTTATAACTTTAGAATTTTGTAAATATTTTTCCATCAATGAGGATACGCAACTTTTGAGCCCTATTGAAGTTGGTACTAGAAAGTTTTTTTTTTTTTTCAAAAAAAAAAAAAAAAAAAATCCACTTGAAAAAAACCAAGTCGGCAATTGAACTTAAAATTGCCTAATCTGGAAATTAATTAAGTTAAAACTTTTTTTACAAACAAAGAAATAGTTATTTCATATAATTTTCAATAAATATTTTATATTTTTAATATTATAACTTAACCTTTTCTGTACCTTTAATTTTTAAAATACGTTTACAAATTTAAACTTATACTAATTGTATAATAATTAGATATAAGTGATGCTTTTTTTTATTCTAATTTAAATTTATATAGATACTATATTCTGGGTTATAGTAATTTGTTTACCCATACACAAACAAGACTGTCCTAAACAATGCATTTTAAAATTTAAATGTACATTTCTGTAATAATTACACATACTTGTAATAGTTTTTGCTTGTTCTAATTTAAAATACAACATTCCTGCTTATTTTAAAACGACTGTAGCGACTTCGATTTAACTCATTGTCTTCCCAAAAGGATCCTCAGGGAGGAGATGAGTTATCTCGGCTTATATACTACTATGAACGATGTAATTGGAAATAGTGGTATGAACGTGGGCGGTAAATCAGCGCCACCTAGTCGTTGATGGAATATTGAGGTTGCGTGTGTGGTAATCGCCACACCACTCCCCTCCTAGAAACAACGTGGTAAGGAACCGTGCGCAAGTTGCTTCGCTGTGCGTTGTGCTGCGTTGAGTTGAGAGAGAGAGAGTTGTGTGCCGCCGTTGAGTTGAGGAGTTGAGTTGCGTGCAGCGTTGAGTGCATTAGCAGCGAGAGAGCAACCGTGGTTGAGCGCATTGTAGCAGGAGCGTTGTTGGAGTGGGTGACGATCACGTCCGGGTCACCACTGTAGCGACTTCGATTTAACTCATTGTCCTCCCAAAAGGATCCTCAGGGAGGAGATGAGTTATCTCGGCTTATATACTACTATGAACGATGTAATTGGAAATAGTGGTATGAACGTGGGCGGTAAATCAGCGCCACCTAGTCGTTGATGGAATATTGAGGTTGCGTGTGTGGTAATCGCCACACCACTATAACATTCGCTATATGTTAAGTTAGTTTTTTAAAAAATACAATAAATAATTAAACCTTGTGACGAATAACTTTAATATTCAGTAGTCTCTGATGGTAGCGTTATAATTTATTTAATAGTTTTTAACATATTATATACAAGAGCGTTTAAAACATCAACCTTCCATTTTCTATCTTCTTTTTTAACAACGTTGCCACACATCAAATTAAAACATTTTCATAGTCACGTTCTTTAAAGTTGTTTCACGAGTTTTTTTTGGTTTATTTGAATCTTTATAGACCCCTCCCCACCAAGGGAAGACTTTTGATAGAAGAGAAAAAGTCTTAAAAGTTCTGAGTCTTTAAATATGAAAAGTCTTAAAGAGTCCTAAAGTCTTTCTATAAGTCCCTAGCAGTTTTTGGATCAGTGCAACTATTTAACATGTGCCTAATTTTTCAAAGTTCCAGTAGGGTTATAAATTGCAGTTAAAATGCTTAACTTTAAGCTTATGCTTAGCTTTAATGCTTATTAAGGTAAGACTAACAACTTCAGAGGTACCCAGTATACGCATGCAACAACTAAATTACAATTCATGGAAATCTACTCAGGGTATCGGCATTTTGATGGAGACATCCCTTTCTGTGAACAACCTCATAATTGAATGGTTGTAATGTGAGGGCCCACCTCAAAAGTCGCGGATTAGTCCCTGTATTTTTCTCTAGCCAGACCAGAGGATTGTGATCAGTCTGTATGGTGAATTTTTGTTGCCCGTCAAGATAGCATTTTAATTTCTGAATGGCATAAACAATGGCAGCACATTCTCTCTCTGTAGTACTGTACTTTTGTTCTACAGGGGTGAATTTCCTACTGAGGTACATTATTGGGTGCTCTTCATTATTCTGATTTATCTGGGACAACACCACACCAATTCCAACGTTTGAAGCATCGCACTGAATGATGAATGGAGCAGTGAAGTCAGGGCTGTATAGTACTGGCCTTTCTGAAAGTCTTTTCTTCAGTTCTTCAAAGGCGTCTTCACAAGTAGAAGTCCAATTTACTGATGACTTTACGTCCTTTCCTTTCAAAAGATCTGTTAATGGAGCCGCAATTACCGAAAAATCTGGTATATACCGTCGATAATAACCAGCAAGTCCTAAAAAGGATCTAATCTGGGTTTTGTTCTGAGGCCTAGGAAATTCTTTAACCACTTGAATTTTAAGTTCACCAGGTTTTCTTTGGCCTTGTCCAACTATATGTCCCAAATACTTGACATGCTCACGAGCAAACTGACACTTCGAAGGTTTTAGGTGAAGCTTGGCAGTTTTCATTTTTACAAATATTTCTTCTAAATGTTTCACATGATCTTCCCAAGTATTAGAAAAGATGGCTACATCATCCAAATAAGGTACCGCAAATTCCTCACAGTCTCGAAGCAAACTAGCCATTAGTCTACTGAAATCATATGGAGCATTTTTCAGCCCGAATGGTAACCTTAATGGCCTAAAGGTACCAAAACTGGTTACAAAGGCAGCATATCTCTGGGCTTGTTTACTTAAAGGTATTTGCCAATATCCTCGGGTTAAATCAAGAACCGATATGTACCTTGCCGATGATACTTTCTCAATGAGTTCTTCGATATTTGGTATAGGAAAATACTGAGTTCTTGTCACTTTATTCAAACGGCGATAGTCTATACAGGGCCTTGGGTCTTTCCCTGGTACTTCAACAAGTATTAAAGGAGAAGTAAAATCCGAATCTCCTCGTTCTATTACATTCAGTTCAAGCATTTTATTTACTTCAGCTTTCAAAATTTCAGTCTGACGTGGAGACATCCTATATGGCTTTGCTATGATAGGTTTGTCTTCTTCTAACTCAATATCATGTTTGGCCAGATCCGTACAACCAGGTTCATTTGAGAAAAGTTCAGAATATTGGTTTAGAAGTTTCTCGAGTTGATTCAGCTGTGCTTCCGAAAGATTAGATTTCAATCTGGTTTCCTCTAAAAGTTCACACAGTTTTGACCCATTTGACTTATCAACACATTCAAGAACTGGTATTTCTTCTTCATCTTCAGTTTCTCCTAAAGCCAAAAGATTTACTTGTTCCACTCTTTTGAAATAGGGTTTTAACATATTAATGTGGTAAACGTGATCCTTATCCTTTTCAGGAAATCTGACCACATAGTTTGTGTCTGACAATTGTCTTACTACTTCACCAGGTCCTATCCAATGTACTGACAATTTGTTTGGTTTTGAAGAAGCTACAACCAATACGAGATCACCAGGTTTGAAATCTCGTTCGACTGATTTCTTATCATACCATAGTTTTTGTTTTTCCTTGGCATGTTCCATATTCCGTATTGCTAACTCCTGACATTTTTCCATACGGTTCATCAATTCGAACACATAGTTTACTACACAGTCCTCTTCTTGGTCTTCTTCAGTTAACTTGTCATAGAGTAACATGACAGGAGTCTTCAGGTTTCTCCCGTGAACTAACTCGGCAGGTGTGAAGCCGGTGCTGTCGTGAGTTACAGTTCTTAAAGCAAATAGGGCTTGAGGTAAAATCTTTTCCCAGTCTGGACCAGATTCAAGACACAGGACACGAAGTATTCTCTTCAAAGTTCTATGCATCCTCTCTACGGGATTACTCTGAGGATGGTACACCGAACTTCTAACAACCTTGATCCCAAATCTTTCTAAAAATTCTGTAGTTAGTGCGCTCGTAAATGGCGTTCCCTGGTCCGTTTGCAGTTCCCTTGGAAAACCCATTCGGCTGAAAACTTGTAGAAAGGCGTCAATTATGGAAGTAGATTTGAGATTTTCCACAGGAATAGCATCTGGATACTTTGAAGACATACACACTGCCGTGATAAGATACTTATTTCCCGACGGTGTTACAGGCAACGGTCCAACAGCATCAACGTTTATTTTTGAAAATATTTCGGTAATGACTGGAACAAGCTTGAGGGGTGCTTTTTTTTTATCTTGTGGTTTTCCTACCCTTTGACATAGGTCACATGACTTAACGAAAGCTTCTACCTCTCTATAGCAGTTGGGCCAATAAAACGTCTTGAACAAAGCATCTTTAGTCTTCGCTATTCCGAGATGGGATGCAGCTCTTTCATGACAGTAAGTCATCATTTGGTTCCGGTACTTCTCTGGAACCACAAGCAAATGCCGCTCTGTTCCTCTCTTATCTTTCTTCACGAAAAATAATTTCTGGTTTTTTATCAGATACATATTCTTCTTGTGTGTGGTTTCTTTTGCTTCGATAAAAAGGGGTTCCAATTCCTTACTTTGCAATTGAGCGTCCAAAAATTCGTTTGGGGACATTCTCATAAGCTCCAATTCCGGAAATGAAAAATCTGCTACTGGCAAAATGTTATCATCAACGGTTCCACTTTCAACATTTTCAACTTCTTCGGAATCGCTTGTATCTGCCTCTGTATTTGGCAACTCTGATTCTACTACCTTCGTTTTGGATCGAGTTTGTATGGCATTGATTGTATGCATTTCAAAATGTATATTCTGCTTTGCTTCGGTTAAGAGCTCCGCTGTTCGATTTCCTAAAATATATCTTCCTTGATCTAAAGAATCTCGGATGACTGCTGCTTTTGTAACAATGTGTCCATAAGTACAGTCTATTTCCACTTCAGCTAAAGGCAAACAGATAGGGTTTTCTTCCAATGGGGTTCGGATCCATACAGTTTCCGTGGTTAACATTGAAGGTTTTATATACTTTCTGCAAATCAGGTCGATTGATGCACCTGAATCACGAAGTATAGGCATTTGTATGCCATTTATTTTTCCTTGACTGATATATGGAGCAAGGACGTCATGACAATTTCCTTCCCGAATCATATTAGCAGCTACTGTTTCAACCTTTTCTTTAAGTTTATCGCATTGAAATCTTAAGTGAGAAGATGACCCGCACTCATAACATCGTTTTAGTTTATCGCATTGCGGTTTTAGGTGAGAGGTCGAGCCACACTCAAAGCACCTAAGTTGCTTTCTTCTTTCAAACCTTTTATCCCTTTCTCCTTCATCCAGTAAATCCTCTTTCCCAGGAGTGCTCTTCTTGCTATTAAATTTATCTTTGCTTGGAACATATTTGTCTTTCTCGTTGATTTTGTCTCCCTCTTGAAGTCTAAAATTATTTCTGGGTGGCCTTTCTTTTCTTTTAAAACTATCTCGTACACTTTCATAGTCATCTAGTTTTTTCGCCAGATTTTCAGGATCTTTGATATTCATCCAATTGTCCAAAAAATGTTCTCTAACTTCTGGTGGTACACGAAATTTTATTTGTTCTGCTACTATTAGGTCCTTCAGTTGCTCAAAAGTTTCTACTTTCATCTCTTCTATCCATTCTGTAAAATAACTCCGTAACTCATGGTAATAATTCCTCCAATTTTTATCTGGAGTTTTCTGGTGTCTATAGAAACATTGCTTTAACTTTTCGCTGTTCATCTTATACCGTTTCAGAAGAAGAATTTTCACAAAATCATAGTCATTTGCATTATCTGGTGATTCTCTTGCCAACATATTCGAAACTTCTGCAGGAAGCACGCTCAGCAGGTAGGCAGTCCAATCTCTTTTGGGAACATGAGCCATTTCTGCTTTCCGTTCAAAGTTTATTAGGTAAAGACCCATTTCATCTCTCTTTTCCTCAAATTTCGGCATTATCTGGGTCAATTGAATTTTATGAGCACTATTCTCTGATACATGGTTGGTTCTGGTCTGTGGTTGAGTTTGTGAGACTTCCAATCTCTTTAATTCCAACTCATGTTGTCTTAATGCCTCTTCTCTTTCTAACTCATGCTGTCTTAATGCCTCTTCTCTTTCTAACTCAAGCTTCTTCAAAGATTCCTCTCTTTCTAACTCAAGTTTCTTTAAAGACTCCTCTCTTTCTAACTCAAGTTTTCTTAATGATGCTTCTTTTTCTAACTCAAGTTTCCTTTTTTCACGAGCCTCTTGCTTCGCATTCTCTTCGCTTCTAAGTCTTTCTTCGATAATTCTATCAAGCATCACCTTAACCTCTATCTCGTCGTAGCTTTCACTTCCTACAATTACCTTTTTAATTTCCGGGACCTTACTTAAAGGATCTACTTCTTCTCCTAACTCCTCACAGACCACAAGCAAATCTTGCTTCTTGCCCTTTCCTAGAAAACTCATTTTGTCGCCAAAAAAAAAAAACCTCAATCAAAATGCCGATCGTTAATTTTCTTTTTTTATTTTTCAAAAGAAAACCAACGTAACTCAAACTTCGACTTCTTAAATACTAATTAATATTATAAACAAAATCAAATAATATTAATTACGAACATCAACATCAAATATAAACGGTAGTATTTTAACTGAAAATATCGAATACGAACAATTTTATCAAATCATTCAAATGCAGTATTCCAATAAAATAATTAAAATATTAGTTTATTCACTAACAGAAGTAAATCTAACTTCTCAAAATATTATTAAACCTTTAAATAATATTCTAAAACTCGCTTTAAATCTTATTTAAATCTACCGACAACAGCAACACCAAATAAACAATTTCAGCTTAATATTCTATATTAGCTATTTTCACAGAACAACTTCAAATAAATCAATTTAATCTTCAAATAATCAACTATTTCTAGAAGAATACTACAATAAAATTACTACTTAGAATTCTGAATCTTACTTAACAATTCAGCACTGATCCAAAAATAAAATGCAAACTTACGTTCTTACGTAAATTACAATGGCTATTCTAAGCCTATTTTCAACTTCGAGCCACTCTTGGTGAATCTAATTCCACACTAGTTCCGTCGACATCCCACCGCTGCCACCAAATTTTTGTTCTGTGACGAATAACTTTAATATTCAGTAGTCTCTGATGGTAGCGTTATAATTTATTTAATAGTTTTTAACATATTATTTACAAGAGCGTTTAAAACATCAACCTTCCATTTTCTATCTTCTTTTTTAACAACGTTGCCACACATCAAATTAAAACATTTTCATAGTCACGTTCTTTAAAGTTGTTTCACGAGTTTTTTTTGGTTTATTTGAATCTTTATAGACCTTTAATAAGTAAACCACAAGACCCTGAGAAAAGTTTCCAAACTACTGAAAAAAGAAACCTAAAACCCTGAAAAAAAAACAAGTTTTATCTGTGGACAAATTAAAATTCCGACTTCGAAATCCTACCCATAGAAAAATAAAAATCGTGATGTCTCAGAACGAACAACAGCTGTTAAAACAGCGTACTTATGACACACTACCTCTACATATTGAAGAGGGGGAAATCTATTTATAGAAGAGAATCGAAGAGTTCGGTGATTTCTATAAAGATGAGCAGAAAATTATATTCTGTTATCTTATGCGCATCGAGGCTTGGCGCAAAAAATGTGGGCGATCCAGCTGCTATATTTTCTACTTTATCGCCCTACCATTGTGCTGCCATCTATTGAGTGAATTGCAGGAATTTTCAAGGTGACCAATGTTGTTAAAAACAAGCTAGCGCGGCGGTTTCGAAACATTTTTGATTTACTAAAGAGAAAATCGAAACCGGTATAACCGCCGAACAAAAACCGGTTTAACTGGTTTTTTGCGGACGATAAACAAAAACCAGATGTTACAATAATAACAAATTGGTTGTCAAGCAGTTTTTCTTCATGAAAGAACATATAAAAAGCTGAAAAAGAAATTTAGAAAAAAAAATATATTCTGCGTTTCAATTAAGTTTTTGTTTGAAATAAAATAAAACTAAACCGACATTCGGTTTTCAGTGAAGGAACACCGGTTAAAATATTAAATAATTTTCTAAACCACACAGGCCTATTCTTTTTCTTTCTTGGAGTCACGTGATGCACGCTAGGCATAAGCGGTTTTTCTAACTATGGTTTCCATGCTAAAAGCCGGTTAAACTGAATCCGGTTTAACCGGTTTTAACCGAAGCACCAGTTTAACCGAACAAAAACCGGTTTCGGTTTATCATCGCTACGTTTTAAAAAATTTGTTTATTTATTATTATTTATGCCGAGGATCCGACAAGGCGGTAAAATCGCGCAGCACAGAAATCGTTTTTTTTTATAATTTGGAAATTCAAGGACTTTCCAGACTTTTTGTATGATTGGCTTATTTTTCCATACTTTTCAAGGCCTTGAAAACGAAAGTTGAAATTCAAGCACTTTCAAGGTTTTCCAAACCGCGTACGCACCCTGCTTTTTTTTCCACAGCACGCTCAATTTTTAACATACCCATCACCCCTATTTGCGAAACGAAACGGCCGAAACCGGCCTTCCCGATGTTTGCTGGTAGAGCCGTCCTGGGCCGGTTTCGAGGTTAAAGGGTTAAGCATGAGGAAAGTTGGCAATTTCAGTTATTTCTTGTTAGTTAATACTTGTTTTTCCTTCATTAATAAAATTTGAACTGACCCCCCCCCCATTTTTAATAAATCCTAATTTTTGAAGAAATTCAAATGTTTCTTTATCCATTTCATTTACTATTTTAGTTTGTTATTGAACACCAATAAAAAGTTAATGTGCTCCAATTGTATCATTGCCATCAACCACATATTACAGTTAGATATAAGCACGAAAATGTTCACTAAACCACCATAATAAAAAAGTATCTTTGTTATATAAAATCTGTTAAGGTCCACCCTACACCAATAAACCCACACCACTGCATAGGAAAAAATCATTGAAAAAACATTTCATTTCAGATACAAATTACCAAAAGTGAAAGACTGATCAATCACAAGTTAAATAAATTGATACTTTTTTGAACTTTTCTAAATGTTTTAAATAGTGACAGAATTTGTTTAACTTTGCTTTTAGTTTCCAATTCATTACTTTATGACTTATAACGAATGTAGTATTTTTTTTAATACATACTTTTTTTTTCTATTATACCTAAATTTCTATTTAAAATATTTACACCCTAACACAGAAGATAAACAAAAAAAATCAAAGAAACTATTTTTTTTTATATCTAACATTTATTATGCCTTAACGGCGAATTTCCTCATGGGCCAAGCAAGTAATTTTTTCTGTTCCTTGGCAGTCTTCAAGTTCTTCTGCCTCTTGGTCAGTTCCCTCCTCATTGCCCTGGTCTTCTTGGGTCGCAAATCCTTGGGCTTGTACTTCTTGTTCTTGTACAGCTTCCTCAGATTCTCTTTCTGGTTCTGGTTCATAACTGTTAGAACTCGGGCGATGGACTTTCTTACAATGTAACTGAAAATAAAACATGGAATTAGACTTAAAGGAAATATTTTAATTGGAATTAAAAAGCTTTTATAAGTATACTCAATAAAGTTTGTCAACAAAACCACTAAACTTAAAAACTAACTAAAAAAAAACACAACAGGATAAATCTCATCAGTATAACTAAGTCATCAAGTTTTCAGGAGAACGAAAGTATAAATACATCATTTGAGATCAAATGATCAGCCCTTAGCACAATACATATAACATATTTATCATCTAACTAATGCAGTATGACAGTAAAAAGAGAATTTAATATCAACCTAAAAATGAAATAACTAGAAAAAATAGTAAGAGGCTTTAATCATTGTAATTGTTCTTGCAAGTCACTAAGTTCATTAACTGTTAGCTTAGGCAACATTACAACTTTATTAATTAAAGTTAAAAAAAAGCGAGATGCATCAGACAAAAAGTATCAGCACATAATATCAGCCGAAAGATGGTGTTATAGATTGCATCATGACATCTCAAAAGTATAGCATATATTTACAGTTATAACAAAAGGGTATTCCCACAAAATTCATCCCAAAAGCTAATAAATGTTTTGAAAAACAAGTAAAAATTAACACTTAATCTGCAATGCTTTCTTACCAGAATTTAAAAAAAAACCTGTAGATCAACCTTCGACTCAACTTAGAGTTTTAACCCTTTCAGTCCCAGTGATGCCATTTGGCATCATAACTTTCAATATTTTTTTCAAAATGTTTATGTACCGTTATGACATCCAAACACTCATCTTTCGATTCTTCACACTTTGTTCTATCAAACAAAATTTTACTTTAATCTCAATAGAAGTCAGAACTACTTTTTTTTTTAGAAAATAGTCAACAAGCGTTTCTTCTGATTTTTGATAAGTTCACTTCTTCAGTTCCACATATTTAAAACACAATTTAAACTATTTCGGTTAAAATAATTACTACATTTTTTTTTAATAATATGGTCAGACACCTTAAAATATATAACTCGAAGTGTTTTTAGGTAATATATATATTTTTTATTTTGTTGTTTTCCACAGTTAAAGAATTTTGGCATTGTTTCAAAAACCATATAAAAAATTTAAATGGATTTTTTTTCCTTATGGAATTCGTATATTTGACCTAAAATAAGCTTATTTTGTGAATATCAGATGTTTCTGTATTGTAGTAAATTTTTGGGACTGAAAGGGTTAATAAACTTTATCTGCATACAAAACCCATTATTGCAAGCTTTTAATATAAAAATCAATGTAATGCATCAGACAATTAACATCAGCACATATGTTCAGCCGAAAGATGGTGTAATTAATAGCATCATTTAGCTTAATTCCACCATTTAGCTTAGTTCCACCAAATTTTTTTTAAAAAAACTAAAACATCGATTAACTCAAGAATGGATAATTCCAACATAGAACACTGCCAAGAGATTTTTTTTAAAATGTTCATTACGTTCAATAAAAATTGGTAGGATTAATTTAAGTAAAAAAGGTCGAGATGCATCAGACAAATTTCATCAGCACATAATATCAGCCGAAAGATGGTGTTATTGATAGCATCATGACATCTCAAAATAAAGGCATTAATTTATACATTTGGAATTGTAGGAAACACAATTACACTCATAAATAATTGACCCCCCAAAGATTTTTAAAGGATTAAAACCAAAGTTTAAAACTTAGCAATAAAATAGTACAAAATTGCAAGAAATTAACGATAAATTAAAGAATGGTTAGAATTAAGCAAAAGAGCGAGATACATCAGACAAATAGTATCAGCACATAATATCAGCCGAAAGATGGTGTTATTGATAGCATCATCACATCTCAAAAGCATGGCATATTTTTACAGTTGGGATCTAAAGGTTATTCCTACAAAATGGACCCCCAAAGCTATTTAAAGTATAATAATATAAGTAAAAACTTAATACTTAAAAGATTGTAAGAAATGAAAAATATTAAGCAGCAAGTCAAGAATCAAAATATTTTTGACCAGAAACATAACTATTAGGGAATTTTAACTTGTATAAAAACAATTAATATTATTAAAAAATAAACAATAACGAGATGCATCAGACATTTATTATCAGCACATATGTTCAGCCGAAAGATGGTGTAATTAATAGCATCATTTAGCATCTCAAAATTATGGTCACCAGAAATTAGAAATAAAAAACACATTTGGTAAAGCAAGAATGAACAAAAATGGAATTAACATATACTTCTAAAAGATTTTAAGACATAGAATGCTACGATAAACTAAACAATTGTTAGGATTACACATCAGACAAATATCGTAAGCACATAATGTCAGCCAAAAGATGGAGTTGATAGCATCCAAAAGAGTGTAATGTATTTACAGTTTGGATTTTGGAAAAAAAGGTCTTACAAAATTAACTCCAAAGCTAATACATGTAAAATATGTACGGGTGAATATGATTATGGATCAAAACTTTTGAACATCATTTAGGTAAAAAAAGTATTTAAAAATGCACCACACAGATAGAACTTAGGATGTCAGATTTACTGTAGTGAAAAGTAACCCTAGAATAAGACTAGGGATGCACAGAATACAAAATTTGGCCGAATACCAAAAAACGAACATTTAAGTCTTAGCCGAAAATTCGGCCTACCTAAACCGTTTTTAGTATTCATCAATTTCAATTCAACATTGTGTGTATAAGTACACAATCACACAATAAAGTAGTACTCGTTTGTTTTTCAAACAAGCCTTTTAGAATGTGTAACTTGATAAAATCACATCACGAAAACAGAAGTAGGTGGATCCGATATAGAATGAAAATTAGGAAAAAAAATAAAACCGTGGCTTACATATTATGCAATTAGGTACAAAATTATTTCTTGTTATCCTTTAGTAAAAAAAAATTACAATTGGTATAGATATAATAATTACATTGATTATTTAATACAACTTCAGTACAGCTTGATTTAACATTATAAATAAAAATAACAAAACATAATATTCGAGTCTATTGCAAAAAAGAAAACAATTCCTGTTTGGGAATTTTTTTGATGTTTTAGAAGTTGACAACATGAAAAAATTAGAAAAAACATTAATTTCACTATTCCGCTGAATAATAAAGCTATTCAGTATTCGGCTTAAGGGGCCGAATATCGAATACAAACCGAATATTCGGAGCATCCCTAAATGAGACCTTAAAATCAGGTCGTAACCGGAGGTGAGGCAGTGTCTGTTCAAGAGGTATTTTAAACTAAGCGTATAGGGGAATCTGTGCCTTAAAAAATTGGCCGTTTGTGGATTGGAAGATGTCGCTTAATAGGGATGGTCTGTAGAAGGTTTATTGTATTTCGCTTAACTGTTTAAGGGGGTTCAGTACCCCAAAATCGGTGAAAAAAATCAAAACAAAAATTATTGGCTTAAAATACGATTACAATTACAACCTTTATTAATAATGTCACAAAATATCAAGACGATCGTAAAAATATTTTTAGCATTAAAAGCCATTTTAATGTCATGGCTTCGTAAGGAAATGGGTTTACAATAAAAACTTTAAACGCGTTTTTCTAAGAACTTGATTTTTTAAACTTCGATGTACCTTTTTCTCAAAAACTATGCTATGTTTTCTCGTAAACTTTTTTTATATGATGTAAAACATAGTATAGATTAATCAGAGGTTATAAATTTTAATAAAACTTAAGTGACAAAATTTTTATGGGGCAAAAAAGTGAAACATTTCATGATTGGTACTTTAAAACTTATTTATTTAAAAAATTCTAACAGTTATTTAAAAAAAACCTTTTACTTCAGATGAATATATAAGGTTGGTATAACACACACAGAAAATTTTAAGATGACCTGATCAGTAGTTATTGTGAAAAGGAACATTGCAATTCGCCAATTTAACATTACCGATATATACTGAACCCCCTTAAGCAGCTATGATTCTACATGAGTATTCAGGAGAACAAAAGTATAAGGACATCACAGGTGTTCAAATTTGTAAGCTAAGTATATGTGTATGCAAGAATAGAACAATAAGGTCTAATAAGGCATCACATAGTCAGATTAAGTATATATTTTCAAAAAGGGCAAATGATCAACTCAGATTTACCTATTATTCAACATGAACAGTCAGGAGAACGAAAGTATAAGCACATCACAGAAGATCAAAAAACAAATTTAAACAGTTAGCTTACAATTTAAAAAAATATATAATGGTCAATGCAAATAATCACCTCAGATAACTATTAATCTACATAATTGTTCAGGAGAACGAAAGTATAAGTACATCATAAAGATAAAAATTAGCGGTCGCCACTCGCCACGTGGCGATTTAAATGTCAATATAGGCGATTAAAAAATTTGCCCTAGGTCGCCACTTCAATCGCCACTCTCCCACTGCGCTATCTTATCTTTCGCGATGTTACGATCGCCGGAGTTTCAGGATTGTGGGATCGACTTCGTAGCTCGATGTTACGATCGCCGGAGTTTCAGGATAGAGGGATCGACTTCGTAGTGCGATGTTACGATCGCCGGAGTTTCAGGATAGTAGGATCGACTTCGTAGCGCGATGTTACGATCGCCGGAGTTTCGCGATGTTACGGTCGCCGGAGTTTTACGATGTTACGGTCGCCGGATTTACACGATATTACGATCGCCGGAGTTTCGCGATGTTACAATCGCCGGAGTTTCGCGATGTTACAATAGCCGGAGTTTCGCGATGTTACAATCGCCGGAGTTTCGCGATGTTACGATCGCCGGAGTTTCGGGATAGTAGGAGCGTCGGAGTTTCGCGATGTTACGATCGCCGGAGTTACGGGATAGTAGGAACGTCAGAGTTTCGGATAGTGGGATCACCGGAGTTTCGCGATAGTAGGATCGACTTAGTTTCACGATTTTTCCAGATTTCAACTAAGGATGTGTGAAGAATATTATTTAATCCAGAAAATTTATATTTCATAAAAATTGTTTTCTATTTTAATTTGGAGCAAACAGTTTAATTTGAAGTTAAAATTCAGAATAAATTTCATTGGAATAAATTTAATTGCTGCTCTTACATATGTAGTAGGTTTAATTATTTTTTACTTATTATTTAAATTTTCTTATATTTTATCTGATTAGGAATTATATAGTTAAGCCAATTATCTTGTTAACATATTACTTTGGTTGTAAAAGTTAACTATTTTTTTATTATTACAAACATCCATTGTTCACAAATTGAAATATTTTTGCTGTCGTAATTTCTATAAGGAAAAAAAGTTTCAGCTTTTTTTTTTCTTCAGCTTGTACCATGTCTGAATTTCAAAGTTACCTTGATTTCCTTTAATGATTCGAACTGAATCACAACGGCATATTGGATAATAAAAGTTTATTTTTATAAATTCATACTTTTTATAAAAGTTTATTTTTATTGATAATATTTGTAATTCATTAAATTAAACTGATGTTTAATGATAATAAACCAAATTATTTTATTTTTATGTAAAAAATCCGATGGTGGGTGGCCATTAACTAAAAAAAGTGGCCATTAAAAAAATTGAGGCTACCGGCCACTGGCTATTAACCAAATTTGCTAATTTTTAACTTTAGTACATCATAGGAGACCAATTACAAGATTCATTAAAATACACACAAAGGATGATCTCATATTAAATAGCAGATCAAATTTTAGATCAATAAAAAAATTTAATTTAGCTTAAATTACAAAGGGAAAAAAGACATCAAGCAAAGTAAATGATCACCTCAGATTACTGTGAATCTACATTCGATTGTTCAGGAGAACGAAAGTATAAGAACATCATCGGAGACCAAATACAAGATTTCATTTAATTACACACAAGGAATAATCTAATAGTAACCATCACCCTCAGCCCAGGTTTGGCTTATGGATTCAAATAATCCTATCTAGTTACATTATAAATTTAAACATAAATTAAAGAATTTATCTAGTACCCATTAACATTTTATTGCTAATACGGATCACCTTTACTGTACGGTAACTATTGGCGCGATTTTCAGATTGGGCGATAAATAGTTTTTTGTGGCAACCTGTCTGACTTTGACCGAAACCCATAACGGTCAGAGAGGGTTGCCGGAAAACGTCGTCGCGAAGAGAGGATGACGTCAAAAGTCGCCAGAATAAGGACTTTTGGCGCGATTTCGGAAAGTTCGCCAATAGTTACCGTACAGTAAAATTCTACCGCTAATACTACTAGTATAGTAATAAGTTTTGTTCTACCGAATTAGGGTGCGAAGGAAAGCTGAACAATTGTTCAAATGCTTTGCAGTTGTAGCGAATTGGTTCTATTATTCGTACCGCTGTTTCAGTAAATTCGAATAAAATTGCAATGCGATACCGCTTAAATCGAACCCTGATGCAAATATAAATAAAAGGATTAACCTTCCATCAGGCGCAAGAAATTTACAACCGATTTTAAAGGTGTTTAGTTTAAGATTTATTAATAACGTAAACAAAATTAGGATTTCAGTTCATCAAGATGACCATTTAGACAATTTTAAAGATTCTGATACACTTTGGGACCGTTTTCACAATTTTAGTTTTGTGAAAGGGCCACTAAATGGCCCCCAATTCGCTCTGGATGGACCCCTGAAGAGAAATATACTAAAAACCAAATTTACAACTTTAAAATAAAAACTTGCTTCAATTATAGTTGAACTACAACAGCAATTATAGTGCCAAGGTTTTTAAAATAGTTATATAGCGTTGCCGATTCAAAATATAAATTAAATTTCTCGCTAACAGCTCCACTTTTGAAATATTCAGGGGATGCACCGAATAATGAATATTCGGTAGTTGGTAGAAGTACATAGAATTGAATCAGAGGTTATGTTTAAGGCTAGAAAAACTAGGTGAGACATTTCACTTTTATAATAGACAAAATTTTATACATTAAAAATCTTCAAGCTGTACTAAGATATTTCAATCCCACAAATCAACAAATGTGACAAAACGAAGCACCTCTTAACTATGTAAAACCCCATCAGACAGTTATTGTTTTTTGAATTCAATTATTTGAGAAATTAAGTGCGAATAGTTGTGTAAAGAAACAGCTTGAAGCAAGAATATTTACTAAGGCTAGCCTGAAGTACCTAAACGAATCTAGGACTTGAGTATTAATGTAACACAATTGTTTACTCTTTTTTGTAAGCAAAATAAAACAACTTACATTTTAGACAATTTAGATGCAGCTCCACCAGTCACTTTTGCAACGCGAAGGGAAGCCAGCTCTTGTTTGAGCTCTTCTAATTGTTTCAGAACCTCATCCTTTTTCTTGCCGCGAAGCTCTCTAGCTTTGACTTTAGCCTAAAATCAAAAAAATATTTAAAACTACGTGTTAACGACAAGAAAACTTTAGTTTGAATCTTCTATTAGAGTTACAGCACAATAATAGTTTTGAGACACAACATTTTGTTTACTTAACCATATCTTTAAATAAAAATAATCAATGAAGTACAAAAATTATATTTTTGTTACTAAAAACTTGTGGAGTGTATTTAAATAGAATGAAGAAAAGCACATTTTGGGCTCAGTAACCAAGACATCAAAATAAACATCCTAAAACATCGGCAATTTCATAACTAGAAATCAAACACTACTGATTAATTTACATAGTAGAAACATAAAAATATACTTTGAAATTAGTATTAATACAGAATAATCAAATATAACTTACCATTTTTGTATTTACAAATTACTAAATTTAATATTGTTGTGGCGGTGGAATTTTCCCGAGAGTTACAACTTGGTGGAGTTGAGTTGTTCCGCAGCATTACTTGGAGAAATATTTTGTTAGTACTGTGACGTCTTGGTCAAGATAAAATTTCGCAAAGGGCTTAGGACTTTTTGAGGACCAGATAGAATGGTATGGTAGTATTCAGGGCTGTATTGGGGGGTATACGGAGTATGTATACCCTGTGGTTTGTTTGAAAAAACAGAGTATACCCTGTGATTATTTTCCGAATTAGCGTATACCTTTAATTTTTTTAATGAGTTTCACACTTTATTTTAGTTAGGAAAAATAATTCAACAGGCATAGGCTTTGACTACTTTTACTCTGAAAATCCAAAATCTCGTCGTGATTGCAACAGCTCCAGCGGTCTTGTTTTCATTGTAATAACTTTTCCTTATGGCATTCGAAAAGGAGTTTTTAATGCATATTTTAGGGTAGACTAACCAGTGAATAAACTTAAGACGTCACGTTCGCCAGTGAATGAACAGCAGGATATAATGACCAGGACAACCAACCATTGTCAGAGAGCTTCCTACTACATAGGAGGAAGTCAGTGTTGTTAATCCATATGGTGGAAGGATTTTCAATAATTATTTTTTTAATTATCTTTACAAAATGTTCATTCTCTGGGGCCTGTTCACACACAGGTCAGTCTACCCTACTTATTAAATTTTAAAATCCCAACTTCTTGATGTCATGTTGGTTGTTCAAATTATTTATTAAAAGCTATGTTCACACTACGACAACTTTTGCAACACCTACGCGCGCATGCCTGTACAAATTGTCTATGCATGCGCACGCAGGTGTTGCAAAAGTTGTCGTAGTGTGGACATAGCAAAAAGAAGCTTACATAGAAAGGCTATGTCCAGACGGCGACAATTAAAACAAAAACTTGGCGACCACCAAACGAGGCAATAGCGAACGGTTTTTCCGCCAAATCGTAGGTTTTTTTCAAACGCATGCGTCTGGAGGATCTGTTTGGTCTGCCGGTCTGCCCAATGCCGGTGTTGTGCTAGAAAAGTGGAATGGGATGAAAATCGCTTGTTTTAAGGGGTCACAGGAGTCTTAAAAATGTGCCAAGAAAATACTACAAAGCATAGTTTGATCTTTCATGTCATTTTTTCACAACTCAATAAATGAGTATAATTCTTTTATATGTAATTCTACAGGATTTATTTATTATAAAACAAGTTTTAAAATTTATGAAACTTAAATATCATTTATTTTAGTTTTGGCTAAACATGAAGCTATTTGAACACATTGTGATTAGGCTTGTGCGGCAAATTGTGAGGTCAAAATTGAAAAAATTACCAAGAAAATGACTTTATATTGTACAAATATGTACAAACAAAGACATATACCTAAATTTCTCAGCTCAATTTTATTTAGAAATTATTTTAAGAACTTTTTTCTAAAAAAATTAATAAAAATTTAAAAATATTGATTTTAAATTTTTTTAAAAATAATTTCTAATTAAAATTGAGCCGAGAATTTAGGTATAAGCCTTTGTTTGTACATATTTGTACAATATAAAGTGATTTTCTTGGTCATTTTTTCAATTTTGACCTCACAATTTGCCGCGCAAGCCTAATCACAATGTGTTCAAATAGCTTCATGTTTAATATCATTTATTTTAGTTTTGGCTAAAGTTTCATAAATTTTAAAACTTGTTTTATAATAAATAAATCTTGTAGAATTACATATAAAAAATTATACTCATATATTGAGTAGTTAAAAAATGACATGATAGATCAAACTATGCTTTGTAGTACCTTCTTTGCACATTTTTAAGACTCCTATGACCCCTTAAACTTTAAAGCGTGACCTTGATTTCAATATTGATACGAAAACATTAAATTTGGTTAGTAATATTAAAACGTAACAAATTTAATTGTTGGTTTATAACATAGATTTTTAACTTTTATAACATAATTAAATTGGATACTATCTGAGATTTTTTTAATTAATTTATCTGGACCCGTATACGATCTCGGGTCTACGGAATAAGATCAAGAAGAGCTGACCACTAAGCCAGAGAGATAGGGTATAATACATTTATATTAAGAGTTAAATAAAAAAAATCATTTTAGTTAAAATTTAGATACATTATAATATAAATGCTAGATTCGTAAATAGCTTCATGGGGCCAGTAGGTTCAGTTAGATTTTAAATTAACTCATAAGCTAAAAGTATTGGAGAGAAGGATATTTAACGAAGAATTATTGAAGGATATTTAACGTGCACTCCCGCCACGCGGGGTATTATTCGTCGGACATTTTTGGCTGCACGTGTCGCTTATAGACCGGCAGTTATTTTGGCGATGCCCGGACCCGAACCTGGGACCTTCCGCATGCTAGGCGAATGCCTAATCGACTGGGCTCCCCAGCCCCTAGACACTTTCAAGTCTTTAAATATTTACATTTATCCACCATTATTTTATTTCGCTTTATATAACATTTTGACAAACCAGTATCAAAATCATCAATCATATCAAACCAGTTTCATATCATATTGGACAAACGTTTTTGTCATAATGCATAAAAAACACAAGAAAAAAATTAAACACATCAATTTAAATGGAGACATTTAAGGTTCTCAAAATGTAATTTAAATTCAATTGATTAAAAATAGTTTTATGCACTTCTACTTCAATTACCCTTTTTTTTATTTTTTCCTTTTATTTTTTTTATTGACAATAGCAACCCTACAACAAATTAACATGGCTTTAAATAGGAAAAGTTGTCGGGATTTTCGATTGTCTCTGACAACTTTTTTCCTGGTTACTTGGCGAGAGTGGAATTTTTAATTGCTTTTTTGGCTTTCGATTTGATTATTTGAAAATTTCCAATGATGAATTCGGTTTTTCTCTCAGAAGTTACCATAGCGCAAGACGCACCGAATCAGAGTATTCTCGTAGACATTTAAGGCATGCGTTAATAGCTAAAACACCGTGCGTCACAATTGAGGTGCAGTCACCGTGCGTCAATGTTTTCGTTGACGCACGATGTATGAATTGCGGTTGTTTCATCCTCCATGCGCGCATCCCAATACAAATTGTATGGGGATCACGTGACATGACGCGCGCATCACGTGACACATCACGTGACATTTTTGTTTTAATTGTCGCCGACTGGCCAAAGAAAAATTTCTATTCTTTAAATGGTGGTCATTTTGACAGTGAAACCGAGTAAGCAATGAAATCGAAGGATATAGAAAAATGAAAACAAGGCAGTTGTATGGTTGTATCATCTCAAACTTTTCCACTTCCTTTACCATGCAAAACATTCATTATTACTATTTCTTTTTAATTTCCTTGTTTGCAACGTAGCTCGAAATAATTATATAAGTGTCTGTTATTTGATCCTATTGGAATACCTCAGGTCTGGAGTGACAACAGAAATGCTGAGTGAAAAGAAAATAAATTTTGCTAGAGCCTCGATTGGTGAATCTATGTCGTATGAAACAGAGCACCAATTAACAACTATCAAAAGAAAAACCAGTATGAAGAAATACGTCACATATGAAACTAGCCAATGGTGGAAGCGATCATTAACTTTTCTCGGAAAACAATTCTTGTAAGTTTTTGTCCAGGTATCACTCCCATATTACTTTTTCCCCTTAAACGAGATTCTTTAAATAAATACAACTTGCAATTATAACCAAAATATTCGTATTGTTTTTCAAATATACTTGTGACTGCAGCGGAGCAGCACATAGGTTGATAAAGTGGAAAAAATCTTGCCCTATATGCTAGAAAAGGGGCCCTGTTGGCCTAGCAGGACGTACATAAATTACGTCACTCAAAATGTTGACTTTTCAAACCCCACCCTCCCCCTACGTCACGTTTGATCGCACCCCTCCTTACCCTGAAATAACGTCGCGTTGTTGCACCCCCCCCCCCCTCTTAAGGAAAAGTTACTTCTGATTTTCCCCTTTGCTTCTGAAATTTGAAAACAAAAATGCATATTTTTATACTAAAAAAATGAACTTGGAAAGAAAAACAAAGTAAAATTTTTCAAAAATCTCTTATTTAAAAGTAAATTTTATTTTCCTTTCAAAATTGCAAATTTTCGATTCATTACGCAACGTAAGCGATTTCCCCTACCCCCCTCCATGTCACAATCCGTAACGTTGGCGCATACGCCTTCCTCCCCCCTCTGAGCGTGATTTATGTACGTCCCCTAGTGTTAAAGATATCAGACCATTTCGCTAACAGTTTTCACAGTACCGTACTATCTGTGTCTATCTTAATAATAATACTTGACGAAGGTTTATAAGCTGGTCTCTGATGAAGCACACAAGCCGGAAATACATATCATATACCAATCAACCCAAAAAATTGCTAGAAACACAAAAGTTCTCTTTCTATATGTGTATTCTATTCTCTTCCATAGTGCTGAGGTAGGTAGGTGGGTTTGAAATATCGTCGCGCTTGAGATACACGAGGGCTCTTGGCGACGGCGTCATAATTTAGAAACACTATTAAGTGACGAGCCGACACCTGAGTCGGCACCCAACGCAACCGTTATGGGTGACATCGTACGCAGCGGCATAGTGCTAGACTAGGATATTCCCATGTCGCTTATTACTACACTGTTAAAAAAAAATCCATGAATTAACGGAAAAACTACTGGCAGCAAGTTGCCGGGATTTTTCCGTTAATTTCAGAATCTTCCGTTTTGGAATTTTTCCGTTATTTTCAGGAACTTCCATTTCGGAATTTTTCCGTTAATTTCAGGGTCTTCCATTTTGGAATTTCTCCGTTAATTTCAGGATCTTTCATTTTGGAATTTCTCCGTTAATTTCAGGATCTTCCATTTCGGAATTTCTCCGTCAATTTCAGAATCTTCCATTTCGGAAGTTCTCCGTTATTTTCAGGATTTTCCATTTAGCTGTTTCCTGTTAATTTCATGAATTTCTAATTGGCATTTCTCTCTTACATTCAGAAAACTTACTTAGTATTTTTTAGTTAATTCCAAGACATTTTTGCTTTTTTCTTGTCAATTTTGTTTCTATATACTATTTAAACATCAGTCATTCTAAATGTATCCATTTATATATGGTGTTATAAATACTTTACATACTTTAACCTTAAATCTATTCCAAACTAATACATTCTAATCCTTTGATAATTTTTAACCGTATTTGGAATATTATCTGAATAAAAAGGACATTGTTCACATTTTTGAAATTTAAAAATTACCACTTTTCATATATTTAAAACAATTTTAATATGGCAGACAAATTTTGCGAATTTTGATAATTTTTCTGTCATATTTTTTACAATGTATATACGTATTGTTCTGTGGCTAAATGGTATCGTACTTTACAGTTAGCATATCCATTGCAAAATCATGGGTAGGGGATAATGAGTCGGGTGTCTTAGGGGGTTGAACATCCCTTAACTGAGAGACTTTTAAGACAGTAACCTTTGTAGTCAAAAACAATACATTTTTAAGTGTCTGCATTTGTGCAATACATACATGAATTTGTATAGTCGCTGTTAGTAAAAAAAAAGGATTTTTTTTAGTATATGGGGACGCGAACTATTACCCCCCCCCTCCTGGATACACCACTGATTCAATTTAGCAATATGTGAATAACAAAAGAATTACAGAATATAATCACCCTTTATTTTTCTTTCATAATTGAAAAAGACTGTTGTGGTATTTCAAATCCTCAACTAAATTAAACAATTTGTGCAGGAACTACAGATTTAGTTTTCTTCTTTTTCTGAACTTTCGACCCTCTTTGGAGATTTATGATAATCAAGCACCTAAAAAAAATAATATATTAATATATACAAATCCAATTTTGAATAAATAGTTCTAATGTAAAGAAGCAAGTGGTAATCAGGCGTTAATCAGACAAAATCTTCTTAAGCCTTCTAAAATCAAACAATTTGTCAATTTTAGGCTTTTTTTCGAGCAAGTCTTCCATAGTATCTGCACCGTAATAATTAAATATCAGAGTTAAAAACGCTTTTTCTCTTTTTTGTGAAGAGGATGGGGAAGACAAGGCATGAATCTTAGAGTACCTTTAATGAATTGATTTATCCATATCTTACAATACACTTTTGGGAATTGGAGCACTGAAAATATTTTTTAATAGCAGGGGGGTAGAAACAGAACAGAAGTGTTCTTTAATAATGTATATCAAAATTAAAAATACAATTTTATAATAGTATTTAGTAATAAAATACAATCTTATAATTAGTATTCTAGTAAAAGCTAATAACTATTGCTGTAGTTGTACACGGTGGGCCGAAAATGAGATATCACTTATCAGCTATATCTAAATGAACACTAAAATAGCGTTCTGCCGACACTTGCAATTCCTAAATTTTGAATTCGTTAGAAAATTTGCATTTAATTGGAAATTGTGCTTTTCTTAGTGCAGATTTTCCAAAACAAAGAGCATTGACAATAGTGTATGTAACATCTTAATCGAGTCAAAGCATGTGATTTGCATACATCCGTAATCACTAATTGATTCGTTAAATTAAACAAAAGAGTATTATTTATTAAAGAGAAAGTTTACGTTATGTATACTTGCACAGTTTTTAAAATAAACCATGCTATGCTGATAGCGATAGCGTAACCGTGCTTTTCAATCGAGGTTAGATTAGGTTTTGAAATAACGTCGCACTAGAGCTTCACGAGGGCAATTACTTTTCAATCGAATTTAAATGTAATAATTTCAAATAATTTCATTATTTTTTTAATAATGTTTTAGTTGTTTATTCATACATTTGACAGCTTTTTAAAACTTTTAAATTGAATTTACTTAGTTAAGGGTGTTGGTAAACAAACGGAGTTATTAATTTCAGGAATCATCTCACGGTCAATTATATGACTATAGAGATTACAGAAACAAATAAGAAAGAGACAAGAACTGGATTCTATATATAGAAAAGAAAGATAGAAAATATAATTTTTAAACAAAATCTTATCTTATTAAAAGAAATTAACATACCTGTATATTTATCTTTCTTGCTTCAGATGTTTTGGTCAAAACAAACAAAAAATATGGTGGCTGATTCGGTTGGCGGATGTGTCGAGGCTAAAAGCTGTTGGGTGCGAGGTTATATGGAGAAATTACGTTAATACGGGTCTTAAGCGAAATTCTGCACGCAGAAATACGGTGTTTTTCTGTTTTCGCTTGTCAAGCGTTTAAGGAAAACGGACACAAGCTGTTTATTTCAGACAAACCGTCTGTTTGTTGAAGAAACGCAATCTTTCCGTAAATTCCCGAAAATAATCACAGAAATATGCACGTAAAATTCAGGTTTTTTTTAACAGTGTTATGACATCATCAAAATAGCAGCTATGAGGACTTGGAGAGGGTTAGAGGTTGTTATTGAAATCATTTAAATGATTGCAACTCCATTTGTAATTTAAATGCTTTTGAATTAAAAATCTCCTTTTAACGGTCTATAAAAAAAGGTGGATGAAATGCTCTTATAGTAAAATATAATTTCAGAGTTATTTAGGGTAAATATTGAGGAGGGGGTACATAGCTCGAAAATTCACCTGCTAATCTCCCACTGTGGAAGTCAGGTGAATCATTTCCGCATATCTATCTTTTAAAAAATAATTCACTGCTCAAAACAATTAGGAGAGTTTTAACCCTTTCACCCCCAACGATTTCATTTGAAATCATCAGCTGGCGATTTTTTCTCACTAAGTTGAGCTTGCACTTATGTATCGTTAGATCGAAGAATCATGTTTTTTGAAAAATTTAAAAATGTTTGTTTTAATTAAATGAAAATATGAAAACAATGGTAAAATAAAATTCACTCTAAATTTTAATACATAAATTGACCCCAAAATCCTCATGCTTGTATTCTTAGATGTTTAAAAATTAATTTTAACTTTTTTTTAACAAAAAAAGTTTTGAAAAAATTATGGTTATAATTTATTCAAAAATTATTATTCAAATTTTTTCCACTTAAATTTTTGTTAGAAAATTAAGATTTTTTACACCATTTCATTCCGGATGCATAGTGAATGTATTTCACAAGATTTAGATTTTTCGAACAAAAATTAAAAGTTGTAACCGCAAGGGTTTTTAAGAGCAAGCAAAGTGCTCCCCTAATTGTTTTGAGCAATGTAGTATATTTCTGAACTTAAATATAATTTAAAATAGTAATTAATTACCAGCTACTAAAATAAACCAAAGAAAAATAAAGGACGATGGTGTTTCGGCTAAATAGTTTTAGAGCGGCTGAATAATTTAGAGAAAATGTAAAGTGTGACTTACCATTGCAGTTGTTTAATTAAAATAAATTACGTAGAAACAGGAAATTCTCTTTAGGGGAGGGAGTAAAACAACCATTCGAATTGAAGCCATGTGAACATTAGTTACTGACAAGTATTTAATCAGAAGAGTGGTTTTAACACTACAAAAGCAATTGCAAATTCAGATATGCTTTATGTTCGATACATTTTACATTTACTTTTTCTAAATACCTAATATTTATGCAGTTAAATAGTGAAATGCTGAAGAAAAATCAATACATTTGAGTATAATTTAAATCTTTATTTATACAGATCTAGATATACACTTAAAATGAAATGAAGAATTACTTACAAATGTAATAATTGCATGGAATTCTTTAATACAAGGTTTTCCACTACAGTAGTATTACTTGTCCGATAACTTAAGGGGTCACAGGAGTCTTAAAAATGTGCAAAGAAGATACTACATAGCATAGTTTGATCTCTCTTGTAATTTTTTAACTACTCAATAAATGAGTATAATTTTTTTATATGTAATTCTACAGGATTTATTTATTATAAAACAAGTTTTAAAATTTATGAAACTTTAGCCAAAACTAAAATAAATTATATTAAACATGAAGGTACTTGAACACACTGTGATTAGGCTTGCGCGACAAATTGTGAGGTCAAAATTGAACACATGACCAAGAAAATGACTTTATATTGTACAAATATGTACAAACTAGGACTTATACCTAAATTCTCAGCTCAATTTTAATTAGAAATTATTTTAAGAACTTTTTTCTAAAAAAATTAATAAAAATTTAAAAATTTTGATTTTAAATTTTTAAAAAAATAATTTCTAATTAAAATTGAGCTGAGAATTTAGGTATAAGTCTTTGTTTGTACATATTTGTACAATATAAAGTCATTTTCTTATTCATTTTTTCAATTTTGACCTCACAATTTGCCGCGCAAGCCTAATCACAGTGTGTTCAAGTACCTTCATGTTTAATATCATTTATTTTAGTTTTTGCTAAAGTTTCATTAATTTTAAAACTTGTTTTATAATAAATAAATCCTGTATAATTAAATATAAAAAAATTATACTCATTTATAGAGTAGTTAAAAAATGACATGAGAGATCAAACTATGCTTTGTAGTATCTTCTTTGCACATTTTCAAGACTCCTGTGACCCCTTAATTAAACAATAAACTTATCTAGAGGAACTAATACACGATTGGGATCAATAACTTAACATAATGAAAATGAAGGAATTCAGAATGTAATTACAATAACCGATTAAGTATCAAAATAAGTTTATTTTGACTTCAAGAGAGATGATAAATACATTTGTCCTCGCCGCATTTTGTATCATAAGGCATTGTCTGCCAGTCCTTCATACATAAATATAAGTCCATACATTTTTACAAAGTACAATAATGATGATACAAGTCCAGTACCTAATGATGATGAATGTATAACCAATCCAACACATTCTGAAGAAATCCCTTTTTATTTTCCTGAATATGTAAAGTTGATAGCGAAGGGGCAGGCGAGATTGTTTCATAGTCATAGTGTCCACCGGAAGCTAGGAATATTTCCACGGTGGTCGTTGGAGTTTTACCATTCGTGCACATGTCTTTGACTGTCTCGTAGGCGTCCATTATAACGGATCCCAGCAACGAAGCTCCAAGGTAAAAGAACAGGAAGAAGAAGGTATACATGTACACCTTGGCGAACCACCAAACCGAACAGAGATCAGTGTGGAGAGTGGTTAATGTTTCGTACAGACCATCCCCGTTCATGGCGGCGAACAGAGTCTCGGCAGTGTTGCTGAAAGTCGTGAATTTCTGGTGGTACGGGGCTAGGGTTATCCATCCGCAGAAACAGTATCCGATGAAGAGTAGAACGACGCAAATCAAGAAGCGGACGAGTTTTGGGATGGACTTCTTTAAAGTCTCCATAAGAATGTTGTAGTTGGGGAACAGCCTGAAGTAACGAAGTGTCCCCATGAAACTGAGAAGATATCCCAAGCCCAGACAAAAAGAACACTGTGTGCATTCGGTGAGTCTAATGCTGTTAGCTTCGATCTGTAGCTTAATGTAAGAGCCAGAAACCACAAGTATGTTTCCTACAAGGATGGATATGTACCAAAAGTCCACAAAATCAGCTTTCTCCGAAAAAGAAATTGTTTTACCATAATAATTGTGGAAAAACCACGCCGCTTCTTGTGAAAGAACAACACTTCTGTAAAGGGATCTTACACATAAAGCAACGGAACATAGACCAAATAATATAATGAATACATTGAGAGGTTGGCGTGAGGCATGGTTATCGCTTTCCACTGTGTCATCAATACTAACTTGACAGTTTAGTCTGTCTGTAGCAAGCTTTAATGATATTGGAATGTGTCCATCATAATTCATTTTATTATAAAGAATCTCTATATTTAGCCTGTAACAATCTGGAAAATGTAGTTCATTCATTGATTTGAAAATAATAGTTCTCAATTGAAATTTTATCTTAACTTGAATTAAAGTTCTGAAATCCATTGTATTGTTGGATTGCTGTAGAAATTTCACAATGGAAAACGTATCATTTAATTGATAAGTTTTTACATCATAAGGAATATCATAACATTTCTCTTTAGGCGAACTTTTGATATTAACAGTCAATGTCTCTGGATCAACTTGTCCATCATAACTCTTAACGCAAAAATGCAAACTAGGGCTAGTACTGTTTTGATTATCGTATGCATAGCGTCCGAAGTTTAAAGTTTTGAGATTGGCATATTGCCGCACCACAAAATCGACACTATCAAAGAAATCTAACTCATTGTATATTGCGTAAACCTTATTGACTGATGGAAGTACATTAGAGTCACCGGAATTCCAGTCCTTCAGAAACATTTTGTTCAGGGCGATTTCCATTTCGGTATTTTGGTTCAAGTGTTGAGCTCGTCTTTCACCAAACATATACATTTGGAATGCACCGAGAACGATAACTAGAACTTGAAAGCACAGTTTAAAAGAAAATCGCCCCCGGATTCTCCACTTTTCGATGGGATTCATGAAGAAAGCCGCTAGAATCATGTGCATTCTTTTGTTAATTTCTATCTCGGAATCGTAATTTGAACTTGTTTGAAGAAAAGAGTACGGAACATCATGACTGGATGCTCTTGAACTAAGCAGAGGCGATTTTTCATAATATTCGCTGGAGTTATCCTGTTTGGATTCCATGTCGATGTCTTTGAAAAGCGTTGGAGATTGCATCAAGTCTAACCCTTTCACGCAGCAAGATTGGCCTTTATCTATATTAAAGAGAAATACAAGTTAGTTATTTATGGACACTAGAGAAAAAATTTTAACACAAAAATATGTTTCTAAAGTAATCTCTCTTCTAAGCAATTAGATGCCATTCCCATATTATGCCAAGTACTATATATGACAAATGACAGTGTTTGCGCTCTCTAGAAGGGAGAGTGTAGGCTTTATAGCCCATTACCCAGCTCGATTTAAGAGACAGTCACAAGAGACACACAAAGAAGGACGACACAAACACATAGACAAATAACAACATTTATTGACGGTCACAAACATCCATGCCTGACCGGGATTCGAACCCGACCCCAGCAGCTCCAAAGGCTAGTGTCGTAACGATTGAGCCACCGGGGCGGCAAGTACTATATATACTTATCCTAAAAACATAGATATTATTGCATGATTGAAAATTATTTTAATGAATCAGAATTATCCCATTTACAAAAAAAGCCCCTAAAAATGTACAATGTTTTTGTATTTGAAATAGATTAATGTGTGATATGCACTTGACATTTAGTGAGATCGACCCTTTGGAGGAAATAGGCTTTTAGGAGGGTGTGGTAAAAGTAAAAATTTGAACCTATTGCACCAAAAGCAGTCCGTTTCTCTTTTAAACAGTTATCAAACTAAAATGTTTTTAAAATATCGCATTTTGTTCTTGTGTAATAAGAAACTGGAACAAAATTTGAGAATCAAACTTTGCAAACTCATACTATCTGTGTAGAATAAATTTTTTAAACTAGTGAGCTTACTAAAAATAAAGTAATAACATTGTCATCAAAAAAATAGAGTGTTACATTTACAACTTAAATAAATGTGTGGTGTTATAAATTTACAACTCACGAATTATTAAAAAATAATTAAAACTATAGATAATTTTTTTATACAATTGATAAAAAAATAGAGACAATGAATAAAAAACGACACTGACAGCCACCTTTAATATATTTTTCATGAATAACTTATATGTATTTTTGCAATTGAAGAATTTGTTTCAATGTAAATAAAATATTTAAAAAATTAAAAACGTTTAAAAAATTAAATATAATAATCGCCTGTCCTATAAATATAGACACCGTTTCACTTTCATTAGAAATATAATTAGTAATTTTTTTCCTGACAAGGACAAAAAGCTCGACTGGCTATAATCCCGACAGGTTCAAACTCCCAGAAATCAATAAATTAATACAGTCATGCTTAATTTAGAGCAATTGAAGTAATAATTTTTGCATTCAGGAAGGGGAAATTTTTTTATTGCTATATAAACAAAAATAAAATACCTTTGGTTTGAAAACGGTGTGTTAAAATCGAAATGTATTTTATACGGGAATCACAAACACAATTAATCGGAGTATTTTAAGGGTCCCTTATGTTTATTGAGTGTTTTCGTTTTATAATTTGGACTTATTTATTACATGGTCTGGTCCCGATGGACATAATCGGGATTATGTCTTGTAATTTAATTTAGTTAAAGCTATCTTTTTAACATTTTAAAAAATATATACATAATTCAATGCTGATTATGAGTTTGTGGAACCGGAGTTGTGTTTTGTGTATTATTATTACTTAGCTTATTCATTACGCGAGAGGCTGAATCGGAATTAGACATTAAAGAATTATACGTCAATCCCAGCATCAAACTATTTGATGTAACACTGTTCATTAAAAATTAACTTGAATAATTATAAACTAACACGTTTACTTGCTAAAAATATTATTCTTATATCCGACTAAATAAATGTGTAGAAAACTTTCACATTTAAAACACACAAGAAACTAATAAAAATATAACCTCAAAAAGAATGTCAAAATAACGTTAAAAGGTTAGTATAAATAAAATATGAACAATAAAATATAATACAAACGCGAATTAATTATAAAATGTGAAACAAACAGCAATACATTATGATAAAAAAAAACGAAATGAAAAAAATATAAGTTAACGTGTTTTTTGGTTAGGAAGGTATTAACAAATGGTTCAAAATTGGCTTCAATAATAACATATCGATAATGCGTTAATATCAGGGCCCGGTCAAGCCTTTAGTGCAAGAAAGCACACCCTTGAGTTGGATACCCCCATCACAGCAGGCTAATACATGAGTGACAAATGGTCCATCTTAGATGTAATGCCAACCAACTTATATCAAATTAAAAGGTTACTTTTATCATACATTAGACAAGGTAAAGAAATTTTTGTTGTCAGAACCAGTGGCGCATCTAGAACCTCAACATGGGAGGGGGGGGGGGACATACTATCGAAAAACTTATTCTATATTTATTACGTACAGCAATAAGTTAAAGTTTTAATTAGTTCATAGAAATTATTTTTTTAATAATTATGCACATTATTGAGAAATTAACAAAATAATACACAGAAGCAAGTTCATTTTATTATTTAATGTAATTTTTTTTCAATGAATATGAATAATCAAAATTAATTTATTAAAAAATGATAACGTGAAGGTAATAATAAAATAATAATTAAGTAAAACTTCTCGGGAGCGACCACCCTCCGTTCTGAGGAAAATCGGTCGTTGAGAGAGGGTGGTCTCTTTGAGAAGTTTCCTCACTGAGCTGCTTATATAAATGTTCAAATCAATTTTATAAACAATGGTTTAGTAGTAAAAATTAAAAAAAAAAAAAGTATGCAATTTTCATCATTTTATTTAGTTATTTTAATTGTATCCAAAAACAAGGTCCTATTTTTTACAATACACATTTAAGTTACAATCTTTTAAAATAAGAAGACATATATTTTTGTTAATTTTTTCTCTCAATTTTTCGGAAAGTACCCTCATATTTCAATTTGTTTTTAGGTTTTGTAAAAAAAAATGATTTATTGAAACGTCTTTCATGTTTCGCAAATTTAACATTCCCTGGTATTCCTCCATTTTGTGAGTTTCTTGAACTCCTTTTAAATTACGACGCCCGTCGCCAATAGCCCTCAAGTAGCTCTAGTGCGACGATAATTCAAGCCTACCAACCAAACTCCTTGCCATCAGAGTTAGCCCCTTGCTTGTGTGACAACAATCAACCCTAGTGATCAAAGCGTTTCTGTGAACAAGCACACAAGCTGGAATATATATGTATCATACTATACCATACCCTAGTGATTTGTTTTTGGAAGGGCGTGTCCAAGCGTTACTTTGGCTAGGGATGTCAACGTACATACTGGATGACCCTACCTTGCAATTGTTAACTGCAGTAAAGTGAAAGAAGCTTCCTATTGACAACTCGGACAATTCATGGAAGGGTCTTTCGAAATGATCCTTACAGCAAACATGGGAGAGGGGGGTGGGCTGAATTTGTTCAAACTTTTTATTCTGGTTAACTCTTCCGTGCTATAATATGGAGGAAGGTAATTCAAAGGACGAAAAGGGCAAACAATGACCAGTAGCTGCGGAAAAGCAAGACTTTTTGGAAAAGTGACCCCCGGAGACCTAAAATGTGGTCGTAACCGAAGGTTGGTCTGGTCTGTCCGAGAGGCATTTTTAACATCAAGCGTATAGGGGGAAAATACAGGGTGTTTCATAATTGACCGGAATAGGAATTGATGCAATTCCGAAATATTGAGCCGGCCCCTCCGAAAAATAGTAAAAAGCCAATTGATCACGGGTTTTGGTCGTGGTTGCATACTTGAACTAGGGCAGCACGAGAATGTGTTGACGAAGGGATGCATTTGTTTTGAGTTCGGTTTGGTTGAATCGACATATTGCCTAGTAATTTTACAATTTGCAGATTCTGTTACATCACAGTTCCTAAAACAGCTAAAAATGATTAATAACTACGAAAATGGAATTTTTGTGTTTGGATTTCGATTTAAATAATTTGGTGTGTTTCAAATTCGAGCTGGATGTTTGAAAATTGGAAGGAGCTAAACGTTTTGCGATAGAAGTGTACAGTTTGTCGAAATGTGCATGTGTTGGGACCAATTAGTTCCATAGTAGGGTAGAGACTGAACCTACCAATCGCACCATCTACCAACACGGAGACAATTTAGGGTGTCATGTGGGGATCGATGGCCGAGGGGTTTGGATCGCAGGCCATATCGCTAGCAGTCCGCGCGCTGTAAAGGGTACTACCCAATTTTTTTTTCAAAATTAAATTAAAGGGTGATATAAAGTTTAGCTTTCACATTTAGAACAAAAGAGGCAATTTTACCCATCTACTTTACTTATTGCAAATGATATATAAAAGTACTAGCTTTATAAACCCGGCGTTGCACGGGTGTACCCTTAATAACGGATATTTTTTTTATGTAAACAATTATTTTATACCAATTGATCCCTTCCCCACTGGCCAGTACTCCATCGGTAAATTATAATCGCTATTCAAGTGACACCTACGACATAAAAAGAATATTTTAATAAAATTTGGTAGCTGTACCTTCAGTAATTTTGGCTAGGCGTTGAGTGAGTCAATCAGTGAGTTAGGACTTTGCCTTTTATGTATATAAATTGAATTTAAGAAAGAAAATCCATAAAAATTGCTTATTTATAACACTTAAAATTGAACTAAAAGCTGTGCTAAATGATTTTTGTCTAAGATATATAAATAAATCTTGTGTGGAAAATGGGCTCTAAGTAACAATTTTTTGTAAAAAAACGACTTTTCCACATTTTTTATCGAAAAAATAAGAACAAATGTCAAAAAAATATTTCTATTTCCACTTTTTGTCAAATACTAATTATACTTCTGATTGAAAATCAAAATGTCGTGCTTGTAAAATAAATAAACTACAGCTTGGCAACTTGGCTCAATATGACATGAACATTTGGCTTCAACAAAACAGAACCATGACGTCAGTGTAGCGAACAGTCACCAGATTCACCTGATTGGCTGATGGGAAAAGTGTCGCGAGGAGTCGGGGAATATTTAAATCGCCTTTCTGCTGAAAGCGTGTGCTTTTCATTAATCTCCAGCTTGCTGTGAAGATATGGTTTATTCTTTAGAGGAGAGGATTTTTTTGGTGTTGGAATTTCACCGCCTAGAACACAATGTTAATGCAACAAAACGGAGTTTCAAAAAGAAGTTTAATGTTACCAAAGGACCAAAATTCGACACAATAAGGATGCTGTTTGAAAAATTTCAACGAACTGGGAACGTGAATGATGAGAGAGCTGGATTTGTCGGGAGAAGATTTTCGCAAACAACCACTGCTAATGCTCAGCTGGTGGAAACAGTAATACGAAAGCAGCCTTGTATATCCGTCCGCCGTGTTGCAACTACGGTTCAAATCAAGCCAACGTCGACGTATCGTCTCATGCGGCAGGGCTTGCACATGTTTCCATACAGAATTCAAACTCGGCAACCTCTCACCGCTGCTTCAATTAATTCACGGGAGACATTCGCTAACGATATGGTGCAAATGATTGATGTTGGTGATATAAATGTAGACAACATTTGGTTTTCGGATGAAGCCTACTTTCAGCTGGATGGCTACGTTAATAAACAGAACTGGCGCATATGGGGAACAGAAAACCCCCATGTTGCAGTTCCATCATCTCTGCATCCACCAAAAGTAATGGTTTGGGCCGCCATTTCGTCCAAAGGACTCATTGGCCCCTTTTTCAGAACCGGAACTATTACTGCCCTCCGCTACCTAGAGATTCTTCGTGAATTTGTGGCGATTCAAAATGCCTTAGATGACGCTGAAAGCACTTCGTGGTTCATGCAAGACGGTGCCCGACCCCATCGCACGGCCGACGTGTTTAATTTCTTGAGCGAACATTTCAATAACCGTGTGATTGCATTGGACTATCCCACACATACAGGAAGTGGTATGGATTGGCCTCCTCTTTCACCAGACTTGACCCCCTGTGATTTCTTTCTGTGGGGATATTTAAAAGATCAAGTGTACCGTCGCAATCCCGAAACAATTGAGGAACTAAAGCAATACATCTCTGCTGCATGTGACGCCATCCCACCAGAAATTTTCAAACAGGCGGCCGGTAATTTTGCTCTAAGACTGCGTCACGTTATTGCTGCTAATGGCGGATATGTAGAAAATATCGTAGTATGAGTAAACACATAATTTCACCCACCCTATATTTTCGTTTGTTTTCAACTTTATTTGCAAACACATGAACAAATTTTTGAAGGGTCGATTCTTTTTTAGGATCGACCCATAAAAAACAATAGCAGAACCACTACACATACATGCACCGTTAAGCCATACAAACCCTCCTTCTTTGTGCTGTTTACTATTTTTTTCCTTTTATTAATATAAATAAGCAGGTGCCCGGATGTTGTAATGGTTTGGATCGCAGACAATTACGCTAGCAGTCTGCGCGCTGTAACGGGTGCGATTCCCGCCTTCGCCCTGGGTGTACTTCCTTTCTCTGTCAGTAATAAGTCCTTCTGTGGTTGTCTTACTTGACGAAATCTTATAAGCGGGTGCCTCTGGAGCTGCTGGGTCCGGGTTCGAATCCCGTTCAGGCATGGATGTTTGTGTTTGTCGAGTATATGCGGAGTACGTGCTCGTAAAATCTGTTGGGTCCGAAAGTCCTGTGGGCGGTCATTGCGCAGTTCACCATGGGTACAGGTCAATGGAGAAAATTTCCCTACCCTTCAGGGACATGTCTAAATTGCGGAGGTGGCGACAGATGGCAACATCTGTCATAAGTGTTTGTGTGTGTCTTGTGCTGTCCTACTTGACGATGGTTTATAAGCGGGTCCTTGCGACCAAGCACACAAGCCTGAAAATATATGTCCACCAACCAACCAACCAATAAGCGGGTCTCTGATCATGCACACAAGCCGGAATATATATGTACATACCTACCCAGCATAAATATGAAAAATACAATAATTGTTATGTTTAAACTGATGGTCAACATCAAGTTTTTTTTAACAATAATGCAACAACCTATCAAAATGAACAGCATCCTAATTTTTTTTTTTTGAAAACTAGTTGAACCTGTAATTTTTATCAGATGTAAATTCAAACAAACCAAACTAAAAGTACTACATTCTTGTGTAGCTCCAGTGCAAGATTTCATGCACGACCGAAAGGGCGGCCAATTAGTTAGCCGTTTTTCATTGGCGGGGGCCGGGTAAATATTTAGGAATTGCGTCCTATACTATTCCGGTCAATTATGGAACACCCTGTAGGTGCCTTGAAAAATTGCTCGTTTGCAGAGGTGGTCGCTTAATAGAGATGGTCTCTTGTAGAAGTTTTACTGTAAATGCAAACTAATTTAATGTAACAATGTAGAGTAATTTAATGCAACAATGTAGAGTAATTTAATGTGTATCAATTAAATGTGCTCAAGATTTAACATTTTGAATTGACGTTTTATAAATTTTCAAAAGCAACTACAACTATCGTGAGTTCGGTAGATTTTTTTCTGCGAAAACTTTACTACAATAATGCGGAAAAACGTAACGTTTTAAGCGATTTAAATTTGAACACTGTATTTATTGCTTTCTGAGCAGAATAATGTTTTTTCTTTATTAAATTTATATTTTTAGTTTTTAAAATACAATTAAAATACAAGTATAAGTAATTTAATTTTAAAATAAATATTAAATGATAATTAATTAAACCATTGCTAATATAAACAATTGTGTTTCCTACCTTATTTTCAAGAACAGCTCAATTTTAATTTGATTTATTGATCACTCACGTATAAATTAATTTGGAAAGATAGAATTAAAAGAATCTATATTTAATAGTAAAATAAATATATGTAGAAAGAAAAAAAACAGCTTCAACATCTATTGCACCAAAAAGCATACTTAAAAAGACTAAATGAAGAAATTGCATGACACATAGCATAGTTCTGAAAATCTGTCAGTCAATATTAATTCAAGTTTTACATCTTACAAAAAAAAAAGAAGTATTTTATTTTAGGTTGTGATAGAATTTGATTCAAAAAGTCCCAGTTTAGTTTGAAATTCTTATTTCTATTCATATTCATAACATGAGTAAAGGCATCGAAATAAAAAAAAGTAAAGATAAACCTGTACAATTATCTGTGATAATTTCTAAGCAAACTTTGAGAAAACAATGAGAAAACAAAAATTTCGTAATAAGTTTTACACTATTGACTTTAAAAAAGTCAAATATTGAAACATTTTGACCATGCTTAGACTTTTTAATTTTTATACCTGTGAGGCACCTACTGTAGAAAATATTGTACAAACTCCATAAAGAATATACATTTAATGGAAAGAAAAATTTCAAAAATAATATTAACTGATATAAACAATTGTTTCTTACCTAATTTTTCAAGAACAGCTCAATTTTAATTTTAGAAGAAACAACCAAAATGTTATGAATCGTAATTTTGTGCAATTAAACTATGAAAAATAAAAACTTCTTATAAGAATTTTCATTAGAAAACATTGGACAAAATAGGTCTGCTCTTTAAAACACCACGAGAAAAGTTCTTTTTTTAAAGGTAAAATGTCTATCCCGCAGGTCCGCAAAATTGTGTATGACATAACTAGTACTGAGACCTCTTCAGACTTATACATGAGCATAGAATTTCTACAACAATAAGATTATACGTATAAATAAAGCTCCACGTGGTCACTACTTTTTATGTCCTAAAACACCCTAGCTTGAATCTACAATGTACAATTGTACATGCCTGTCTATAGTCTAGACGACATCCTTTATTGTATTTGAAAACACAACCCGAGTTCCCACTATTTTTTTTTTATAGTAAAGCAGGATCCCAAGCTTCTGAGAAAAGAGTACGAAATATTCTGACCATGTGACCCCAACCTCCGCGGTGTCCAGGTTCCCCGCTAAAGCAGGGAGCTCAGAAGTCTCGATCAGGGGATCCCAAATAGTGGTACGCGTACCACTAGTGGTACGAGGGTCTCGTGGGAAATTTTCAGGTGGTGAGAAAAGTGATGTTTTAATATCTTATTAATTTATGTATAAAAAATGAGCAGTGAGCAGTACGCAAACATATTACCATTAACATTATTTTAAAGATTAAATCTTTAATTAACTTCTGGATCGGATGTAAAAACAATACCAATACCCTTTTCCCTCTTCCGGCAAGCCCTGCTAATTTTGATGCTATTTGTTAAGAGTTACCTTTGTGAGAGTGGCTTTTCTAAACTCTTATTTATGAATAAAAAAATAAACAACGAAGCCGAACTCTTAATGTAGATAATTTTAATCACAGACAAACAACAAGTTTCGTACTGAAAACTATAAAAGTATTTTGTATTTTTTGCTAAGTATGTACTATTTTTTATTTAATTTTAGACCTATAGGTAATAAATAAAACTATAAATTAATACCATTTTAATCTTTTCATTTCTAATTTATTATAAGCATACGATATGAATAAACAAATATCTAACCCTTAGAAGTATTCTCAGGAATTTTATTCAAAACGCCATTGAACGCATTTAGAAGAGTAAATATTATACGTTTATTAAAATATTTAGGTCTGGTGGTACGCCACGATTTCTCAAAACATCAAGTGAAAAAAGGTTGGGAACCACTGCTTTATGAAGCCCTAAACCGAAACTAACTTTATTATGAACATTTTTGATTCAACACAACACACACCTCAATTAGCAATACTTTTATACAAAATAATGCATTCTAAATAAATTTTTAATTATTTTTCTCAAATTAATTTATTCCAGGGAAAAAATCGTTTCTTTCTAATTGGGGGCCCCTCCACCCATGAATCGGCCACTGGTCATAACAAATAGTTAGGTCCATTTTTAACGCAATATGGAAAAGCAATAAATGATAGTCCGGTTGTTTTTTGAAAAAAAAAGTCAACTTGGGGAACTTCAAATTTTAAAGAGGACGCAGGACTTCTACAGCCTATTCGGTGATCCGTGATCAAGTGCAGGTCCTGGTTAATATTGTTAAGGGGAGCGTACACCCCCATTCCCTTTCCTACCTCGATCGGGCTGGCTAATGCTAAGTCTATGGGGAAAAAATGGTTTTTGTTCCAAAAAAAAGCAAAGAAATTATAGGAATATTTTGATGCGGTTTTTTTTAAATTCATAAAACTCCAATAAAGGTGTGCTTTTAGAAGTTATTTTTTCAAAAACGTTATTTACTTTTTTTTAATCGAAAAAAGTTTAGATTAAAAAAAAGTAAATAGCGTTTTTAAAAAAATAACATCTAAAAGCACACCTTTATTGGAGTTTTATGAATTTAAAAAAAACCGCATCAAAATATTCCTATAATTTCTTTGCTTTTTTTTGGAACAAAAACCATTTTTTCCCCATAGACTTAGCATTAGCCAGCCCGATCGAGGTAGGAAAGGGAATGGGGGTGTACGCTCCCCTTAACTATGGCTATACATTTATAAAAGTAGGAACTTTTACATTTATCCAAACATAAATAAGTCAACGGTTTTTGTGAGTGTTCTACTTACTTTTAAATTCGTTGTGCAGCAACAATATGAATATAATATCGGACAGTCCAAGGCAAGCGTCTCTATCGTTGATGAAGCTGAACTAAAATGGCTGGCTGCACTGGTTATGTTCCATTTTCCCCGCCAGACCAGTTCAACGGAAAGATGGGGGAAAATAATAAGACCCCCAACGAAGATGGACATAACAAAGGCAGGGCCATAGAAAGGTTCACCAAGGTCGAAAAGCGCTCATTTTCGCGGAGGGGCTGTGACGTCACGACGTTAACACTCTCTTTCCCCTTGCAATGTGCTATTATGAGAAATGGACACAAATTAAGCTCGTTTTACTAATCTCTATGAGATATATATAATCTTAATCATTCAAAAATCTATCTAATAAAGATTTTATTTAATCCTAAACATATTTACAATAATAATAATACATTTTTACTCAATTAAGCGCAGGTATAAACGTAAATAAATGTTCTTTTTTTATATAAATACATCTAATACAGAACGAATACACCACAAAAATTCTTGCAAATATAAATATTTGACATATCTCTTCATACTATCGCAGTTAACTGTAGCTTTATATTTTTTTTCCTGCAATAAAGTTTAGACAGATTTTTTTACTACTGTAGTATATTTAAACAAAAATTTAATTTCCTGTTATATTTAGATGACAAATACTATTTGTAATCTACTATATGCCGTTAAAGCTTTAATTAAATACAAATATCATATTATTCATTGAGTATTCGTTGATACATTTTTGAGACTAGTTTCCTTAACAATCATCTTTTTATATTTTTCTTTTAATGCAGCTATTTCTTTTTTTAAAAGCCTATTTTCTGCTACTAACCTATGGTTTCTTTGTTGTTGTTTTTCTTTGTTTCTGTTTAGACAATTTGGATTTTTGAGATTTAAGCTTTTTCAATTCATCCTCATGGGATTTAACTTTTTTGCGTAACAGTGGACAAGAAGAACACGTTTGATTTTCCAATATTTCATCGTTAGATGCGTCTTCTAAGAGTTTCTTTTTTGGACTTAATTCATCTAGTCTTTTAAAGGCTCTTTTCAATGTACTTCTTTTTCGTTTTCTAGATTCTCTTAAATTTTTTGAATTATTGATGTCGCAATTTATGTTTTTTGATGTTGGCAAAAATAGAGAAAGCACAGCATTTTTCTTTAAGATCTTTCTTTGCGGCAATCCAAGTAGTCTGTTTTTCATATCGTCTTCATAATCGTCATCTGCGAAGTGGCTACTGCAGATCCGAGAAAAAGTAATATTTACAACATTGAAGCCATTCCTTTTCTACATTGTATTCCTTCGGAAATACACGATAGATCAATCCTCTCTGCTTCGTTTTTCTAAAATAGTTTCCGCAAGTGGCTATTGCGCAAGCCATTTTTAAATATTTAATTAAATCATAAAAAACTCAATCAATGGAAATACCTGAGCTAAACTGACAATTAATTAAAACAAGACCCTTTTCTTGAAACCCTTCTGTCTGATTCTATCGCATTCTAGGCGATTTCAGTATTCGTGCACTTTATACGCGGGCCGTGTTGTTAACGCAACTACGTCACAGACTGGTTTTTCGTCCCGTCGCGGGGAGACGTCGGAGAAGGCGAAAAGTCAAAGGAATGACATAGCCTTTACTCTTATTTTACTAGCCCTGTAACAAAGGAGGTGAGTTGCACTCAGCAGAATTTTCCCACCAGCTAGAGGGAGAAATCGTCAAAGTCAAAATGTCAAACACGTCTACGACGATTTGTTAATTTGACATTGACCACTGACCAGTTTTAAATAGAGATGAAATGTAGATTCGCCCCGCCCGCCTTTTGCTTGCATTGGGCTGGATAAGATTGACTTGGTGGAGAATCCTATCCAAGTTATGGACTTTTTTGAGGGTGCACAATCTTACGGACTTGATTTAGATTATAGAGAATTAGTAACGACAACAACTAATAGAGATGAAGCCCGATTTATCTATTTTAACCCTTTCAGTCCCAGTGATGCCATTTGGCATCATCACTTTCAATATTTTTTTCAAAATGTTTATTACCCGCTATGACATAAAAACACACATCATTCGATTCTTCACACTTTGTTCTATCAGACAAAATTTTATTTTAATCTCAATAGAAGTCAGAACTACTATTTTTTTTATTTAGAAAATAGTCAACAAGCGTTTCTCCTGATTTTTGATAAGTTCACTTCAGTTCCACATATTTAAAACACAATTTAAACTATTTCGGTTAAAATAATAACTAAATTTTTTTAATAATATGGTCAGATACCTTAAAATATATAACTCGAAGTGTTTTTAGGTAATATATATATTTTTTATTTTGTTGTTTTCCACAGTTGTAGAATTTTGGCATTGTTTCAAAAACCATAAAAAAAATTTTAATGGATTTTTTTTCAAATGGAATTCATATATTTGACCTAAAATAAGCTTATTTTGTGAATATCAGATGTTTCTGTAGTGTAGTAAATTTTTGGGACTGAAAGGGTTAAGGGTTCGATAAAAAAAATCTTCCCCTTAATGAATTATTGGATATAGTTCATTAGTTATGGTTACGTTGGTTTGAAGGACGATATTAGTTTCTTTGTTTCTTAGAAATACAGCTATTGTGGATGTTCTATACCACTAATAACAAATTTACAAATTCGGTCTTTATAGTAGAAAGGTCTTGTTGATCAAACATGATGGACGTCACTTTTGCTGAAGACTACGCCTGTTTCGCCAATTTATTTTTTGAATTGTCCTTTTTCCCACATTACATTTTTAACATAGCATATGGATATGGTACAACGAAATTTTACTGCTTTAAAAAGTACCAATGTATTAGAAAATACGGTATCAGAACTTTTTACATTGAGTATAAAGTAGCCAAAAGAGGTACAATGGTGGAATTTAATGGTTTGTTAAGCAATGCATTAGGAACTCTCACTATATTTGTTCTGCAAATAAACACAAGTTGAAAACTCTTAACTAATGAACTTTGATCGTTTTTTCGCAAACAATATTTCTAATACTTTCTTTTCAACAGTATACAACTTTTTGCGTAAAGTAGACACATTTTACTTTCACTTCAGAAATTGAAATATAAATATATGCGGCATATGCCGTTATTATTTTTAAATAGATGTTCGGCCGGCGTCTAGGGGGGTGTTTAATAAACTACTCGATCATTCCTTTGGATGGTGGGTTTATTTTGGGAAATAACATTATAAAGATGATAAAATAAAAGTGAAGCTGTTAAGCCTCGTTAGCTTCTCACCGGCGTTTTCGCCGTGGTGCACAGGTAAAGGATTCGGCGGTTAAGAGAGCGCGCCAAAGTTAATCGCGGATTATATTTAGACAAAGGCGTCTTTACATTGAATACATTCTTTAAAAAATATGCTTCGTAACGCTACCCTATAAAATGGTAGAAGCCTATGTATAGTTTCATATAGAGTAACACAAGAGAAGTTAACTATTGTGTAACGTTACTCCATAACTTTATAGTATAGCGTTATATATAATCCGTAATAGGCAACATTTGCTTCTACCGATTTCGAGGAGGTAAACCATAGATTTAGAAAATAGCAGATATGCCCATTGATTGCGCAATCCCGTACAAAGCAATACAAACCAGATTGTGTAATTAATCCACATTTTGCCGTTTTCGCAATGCATCATGAGATACTGGTTCACAAAAAATGCTTTTGCGAAAGAGTTACATGCAATAAAAACTGCATTTTTAATCTGCTTCTTTTATGAATATATAACTCAGTGTCTGCTAGAAATTATCAATGCATATCCAGCTTTAAACTTATGCTAGCAAAACTGTTAAAAAGTTTTAATTAGTTAATATTAAATATATATTTTTATTAGACGAATTATCTCGTGGTGCCATCTGGTGGCGTAAGGCATGCCATTTGCTAGGGCTTGCGAACTGCCTTATGGGGTACTGGTTCACAAGTAGCATCACCTTTCCCCCTAGGGCAGATCTGCTACTTTCTAAATAAATGAGATAAACTAATAATTTGAGTACACACAGTATAATGACATCCCCTAATGCAAATTATTCACTCAGTTGGGTTATTGTAAACCACTTTTTGTTCTTAAGAAGTATAGCGTTGAAAGTTTTCTGTGGAGGGGTGGATTCTTTAATTTTCCTGTTTGAATCCCAGCTTGAACTTTTTTTTTAAAGTTTTTTTTTTAATATTCAAAAACAAAAGGAATAAAAACATGTAAGTGCACAGGGTGTTCGATAACTTAAGCTCCTGTGCTTTTAGAGTATTCAACTTCATACTTATTCCATTGCTAATTTTTTTTAAACATACATTAATTTACATAAAAATTAAATCATTAGCATGAGAATTTAAATTTAAATTTGGAATATGCTATTTTTTGAGTTTTTAAATCTTCTAATAACCAATTTTTTAATTAAATCGTAAAAAAAATTGAATGGGAAACTTAATAAATAAAATAGCCCAACATTAAATAGCCCAACATTCTTTCTACACTGCGTCCGGTCCAACATATGACAAAGGACTATTAGCTAAAAAGTCTCCAATATTTTTTTTTACAGTTTTAATGAGGATAATAGCCACGGGCCTGATAAATATGCTACATCTTCTTAAAAAAAACATGTACAATATTTTTTTGACAATATGCAAATTGTTATGTACATACACACCTGAGCCACAGGATATAAAAATTGTTGACGAAACAGGTGTAACTCACAAAAGATTTATTTGTGTTATATAAGAACATGTACATATTTTTTTTTTATGTAGATAAGATATCTTGTGCATTTAAAAAAAAACCACATTTTTATTTATTTGTTTTGTATTTGACATGGTTACAGCAATGTATAATTATAAATATTTAGTTAACTTTTTTGATCATAGTGATAATATGTAGAGTTTTTATTAATAATTATAAATTAATTTATAATTATTAAATTTATTAATTAAATGATGAATTAAATGTTATTATAAATATTATTATCAATATTGAATTTATAGTTTCTAAAGATGATGCAAAAAGAGCGATTTGATACCATTTCTGTGTTTTTTTGACTCTGTCACAACCGACCCCAGGCACTGTCACAACCGACCCCATGGGGTCGGTTGTGACACTACTTCCTCTTTTTTCCTCTTAATTTGCTCTTCCTCTTAATTTGCTCTTACAAGCTAACTCTTGTACTTAGGGACGCAATTTTTGATTTATACGTAGACAAGTGTTGCATTTTACTATTAATGCAACTTTCATCCAGCTAATCGGCATACTAACAAATTTATAAGCGATCAAATGAAAACTGGCACAACCGTACCCAGTCTCCCCTATAAAACAAAACCTGTATATGAACAATTCTGTTACACTTTGCGTAGCATGGCTGAAATCCATCGTTTTCGCTGTACCGATTCTGTTGTTATGGTAAGTGAAGGTATATATTTTCTGGAGCAGTTATTGTCGTGTTATGACACTCGGGAACTAAGCAGTAGCAATGTGCCATTATTAAATAATAAATATAAACTTACTGCCTTAAATAAAATGAAAAAAGAAAGCTTTGCGAAACGTTTTCTGAAGTCTCTCGCTTATCGCTGTATGCAACTGAGGAGTTATGGTCACGTGTTATGGAGACGTACGTCACAGTCGATTCCCTGCGGAATTAACTGATTTTTGCGCGTTTTTTAAAAGCCTAACTCAAATAAAAAAAAATATCTATACGCATAGGAGAGAGCAAAAAAATTTTCGGCACTTATTTTGTCTCACCTATTTACGTCGAATAAAAAAGTAATGCAAAAAATGTGGGAATTATCCAATATCCATATAGTAGCTGAGCTTGAAGGTTTGGAAATAGTTAAGGGGATATACTTTTAACTTTTTTTTTTAATAATGCAGATATCAATCTAATTTTTTTCCCATAAATGTATACTAAATATACTTACACTTTTAGATAGTCAAAGGTTTTAAATTATCATTATTATTTTTTTTAAATAAAATGTGTCAAAAAGTGATGTCTCTTATTTTTGTTATAAGTCAAAAACTTATTTGCAAACAAATATTTAGCATTTTTATAAACAGAAAAATGTATTTAACAAACTGTCTTTACCGATTTTTCATATTTGACATAGTTTTTTTTTTAAATTATTGAAGTATTTTTTTAATAATTTCACAGGTTCACTTTTTTTCATAAAAATTAATAAATAAAAAGTAAACTATTTACAACTAATCCCTAAAGACAAATTAAAGATATAAGTTTGAAAAATATGAGTGGAAATTTTTTTCACTCTATGGGCAGTAGATTTTGAGTTATATCAATTTAAAGTCAAAAAATCATCGAAAACACGATCAAGGAGAAAAACAGCTTTGAAGTTTATCACTTTCCTTACTGAAGCGCTCCAAACCGACCGAACAACTAAGGATTTTATAACGTTATTCCTATATATTATTACGGGGAAGCAAAGATTATAAACGTGGTTGGCCAACACAGGTGTCATGACACAAAAAAATACACATCTCACGTTCTACTACAGATATAAATAAAATTTTTGTTTTAAATTATTCTAAAATATTTGTGTTATTTTTATGATAATAATAATTTTTTTGATTTTTGTGAAGATTTTGTTTCCTATACCCTTAAAATTCCATTTATGTTTCTGTAACAAACTTCAAATCAATTTAGTTTTTATATTGTAAAAATATTAGTGTTGCTGTTCTCCTGTGAAATCTGTTTAATGTTTTTGCCACATTTGTAGCACAATCTTAAATTTAAAAAAAAGTTTTTTGCCTATTTCTTAAAGTGAATACGTTATACGCATACCTACCTACTTACCAATTATCACTGACAGGAGAAAATGCTTTCTTTAACGTTTTGTAGGAAGAGTGGCGATGTTTGGCGAAGCTTCTTTTGTCCTGTCCCTCTGTGTATCCATAGCTTTATGTGCTCATAAAATATGTTAAGTCTTAAGTCCTAGCGAAGTAAGCGTGTACTATACCAAAGTTAATTAAATTTGGAAGTTTGAACTGTCAAAGCCACAACCTAACCTCAAACACGTGGTTTAGGAACGACGCTCCCCTCCCTTTTTCCCAGAAATCCAAGCGAAGGGATGGGGGAAGGAAGCGTTTTCGAAGCTTGCCTAGCAAATAGACAAGGTATAGCATGGAGATCGAAATTTCTTCCTGGTCAGGTGCTGACGTCCTTCACTAGTTTAAAATTAAATTATAATTCAAAGTTCCGGTGAGTATATATGTATTAAAACTTAGCTCAGCCAGAGACTAGAAATTGGCTAAATATTGACATCATAGCTAAATTTGCACTGCTAATTTTCCTCCTTGTTACCGCATAAATTCGTATTTCGTACTGCTTGGGAGATGTTACGGTAATTTTTCCTAAAGTAGATGGTGTATTCACTCGTTACACTTCGTCAAAGAAACATCATTCACATGAGCTAGCAGGTATTATTCCTAAGTAGTGGGATTGTTGCAATCTACTTATACCTTATTAACCACAAAAATGAATTAAACCATTTTTCAGCTTTAAAAATCAGTCCTTTACTAAATTTTGTTATGGGTTAGAGTAAGTGAGTGCTGTCAACAATGGTTCAAGTCATTAGCCTACATGCTGAAGTTTACCTGCCCACGGCAGAATTAACCTCGAATCAAGAGCATTATCATTTCCTTCCCAACAAGCATATTCATATCCTGGGCCTCAAACAATGACATTTGACAACTTTTCAAATTAAGTGTTTCGAACGAAACTACATTTTAAAATGAAATTGTAGGGTAAAGCATTTTTGACACCAGATATTTGTAAAGAAGATGAACTTATATTAACAGTTCTTATAAAATATAATTGCATTTCCCATGTAAAGAAGGGGTTGACCTACATTTTCTTATATGAAGACACGACTGTCTGCATTTCTTCTGGCTTATAAAACTTTGCATGTTTAGGAGTGTCTAAATTTTTGGTCCAATTCTTCCACTCTCGAGTTTATATATTTATTTGAAAGGAATTATTATTCATACGGTTTTTTAGGACTTACTTTGAATAATGAATAAAACTCAATTAAAATTATTTTGTTTCTGCAATTTCAGTTTCTGTTGTCGAATTAATTCAGTTGTTTTAATCAAGAAACTAGTGTTTCGTAAGTGATGTTTTTATCTAAGTTGTCACGCTATACACTCTTAAATAAGACGTTGTACTAGTTTCATCTATCAAGTTTTTTTCCTAAGCTATCGTATTTAGTTCCTGTAAGTTATGTAATGCTCTGTTGGAGAGACTAAATTAAAATATTTTCTTTCATATGCCTATAATAAACTGCTACTTTTTGTTTAACTAAAGGTATTGGGAAAATTCATCTGTTGTGATAGCAATCACGTAATAAGACATAATTTAATAAGTAGTACTAATGTGATATAATTAAAGGCAACGTTTCATTGATGCTTTTTATTATAATACATTGGAAAAAAATTAATTCGTTCTGGAAATTAATGTTATGGCATTATGACACATCATCACAAACAATAAACGACGATTCCAGGAAGAAATACATTCAAATTTATTAAAATAGAAACAAAACATGAATAATACATTTACATGTAAAACTGAAGAAAAAATTTATGATTGTGCTCTATTTTGATGTACTATTAAATGAATTAAATCCAAATCTGACAACAAAAAATCCTCATATTTGCACCTCCTCTAATTCTACCATTTAATATGCACTCATGTGCAGATGTCAGTCTTACGTACTAATTTCATCAGTTATACATTAGTTTCATCAGTTATTTTCATTTGTTCAATTGAACCTTTTTGAAATGCATTACTCTCTTTTCTTTAGGTCGTTTATACTTTGAGTTTCATGACATCACTTGCTAAGCAAAAAAATAATCATCTCACTCACCAGATTTACATAGAGAACCAACTAAATGTATATTTTAACAAAATATTTTTACATACAAGTTAAGCCATGTCAGGTGTCAAAGTCTAATTGGGTATATGTCACTAACTCAACACCGATTTAAGGAACCACAACTCCAATACATATACAAAAAGGCTTACTTTCTTCACTCTTAAAACAAGAGAGTGGATTTGAACTCAGTCTGAGTTAATTTCACTCCTCCAGACTGGAAAATGCACTTACCCGGAAGGAGTGGATTCTTTGTGTGTTAAACCAATGACAGGATCACTCCAAACGAGTGATTTCAACTTAGCCTGAGCTAATATTCAATCCTTTCCAGTGTCGAAAATGCACTTCTCCAACTGGAGTGGATTTCACTCTTTTGTTTTAAGAGTGTTGTATTTATCGAAAAGGTTTTTAAAAACACAATGTGCGTTCTTCCCAAAACACATTGTAACAAATGTATTTTAATTTAAAAATAAAAGCTCACAAACACGAAAAAGAAATTAGACGAGTGGTAAAAAGGGATAGAAAATATTCGCCGTAAGTTACGTGTTTGGAAAATAAAATAATTATTTTATTAAAACCCAAAATAGTTTGTAATGTTTAAGGATATTTTAAAATTGAAGTACAATTTTTAAATGAAGATTAATGAAAAAAACAGTTTAATCTTGTCGCATAGAGTTTTTTTTACTAACGCAATAAACCGGGCGCTCACGGGAGTACACTTACACTCTCAAAACAAAAGAGTGAAATCCACTCATATAGGAGAAGTGCATTTTCGACACTGGAAGGGAGTGAAAATTAACTCAGACTGAGTTAAAATCACTCGTTTGGAGTGATCCTGTCGGAGTTTTAAATAAACCAAAGAGTGAAATCCACTCCAATTGGATAAGTGCATTTTCGACTCTGAAAAGAGTGAAAATTAACTCAGACTGAGTTAAATTCACTCGTTTGTTTTAAAAGTGTATTAATGGTAAGTTTATTTGATTACAACTGTGACTTACTACGATTTCTATGATTAAATCAAATTCGGAAATGAGATAAGAACAGAGTAGAGTAAATTTGACCAAGCATTAAAAATATGATAAAGTTTTTAAAGAAATGAAAATTAAATCAAATAATTCTTCATTGCAATATTACATCCTTATGATTAATTTTCGCTCGCGTTGAAATTTCTTTCAATTTAAAAATTGTCATAGATCTTAACTTACAACAATGCACAATGCTATTCCCATATAGAATTCGCCTCACGTTTTACCCTCGTAGATCCGTTTGGGTTCAAAATTTGAAAAATCGTGTCTTAAATGACCCTTTTGTGAAAATGTAATTAAAACTTAGTGTCTGTACTTTCGGTAGTGTTGGCTGCTAATTGCATTTCGTCGTGACTAAGACAGAACTTTTTCCTTTAAAGATATAGATTATGTAAAAATTGGATCTGTCAATTTTTACACAATAAAGCTGTTTTTGCCAAGAATCAACGTTGTTTTCTTTATGTATCATATGCAAAGTTAAGGTTAGTGTCCACGAGCAAGAAAACTTGCGCAAGTTGTTTGCAAGTTAAAGTTTCTAACCCGTCTTGCACTAGAGCCCTAGTCTTGCACGTGTATACACCCCAGCAAGTCACTTAGCAGGAACTCTCAGCAATATTGCAGCGAGAAGAAATTGAAGAAGTGTAACCGGTTTGTGCTAGGTTTGTGCAACTCAACTTGCTCGGTTCCAACAGATTGGAAATGCTTGCAAGCTTATTGCAAACTGTGTTGCTAGGTGCATGATTGATTTTGTTTTGCTGGCTTTTGATTTTCGGTATACACGTGTGATAGTAGCTTCTACATCTTTTTTGGGGAGGGTTTCGATGGATTATTCTACAGTTTGGTCCAGGCGCGCAGCCAGGATTTTTTCAAGGAGGGGGCTTAACTTCAGAAGGGCACTTTTACACAAATTTATGGGGGCCAGGAGAAAATTTTTGAAATGTTGATCTTCCAAAACGCTATGTTTGAAATAACTTTAATATGCTAAATTTACAAACGAGACTACTGGGAAGAACACTTAAGACTGTAGAGTGGTTGATAAATTAACTGGAATTCTGATAATTGGTACAAAAATAGTTCTTACATTGGAATTGGAACCCGAGGAAAAATTATTAAAACCCCCCAAAAAATAATACAACTTTGTGAAAGGAGATTAAAAGGAATGAAATGTTTTCAAAAAATTCTGATATCTTCGTCGTTTTTTGACATAAGATTATGAAATTTCTAATAACGATTCTTTAATTCGTTCATACCAAGAAATCGAATGAACTCCAAAAGCTATAGGAAAAAGCAAAATTTTACACATTGCCATTTCCGTCAATTGTTAAAAACAAACCCTCGTTCAAAAAGATACATTTAAAATTCAAAAGCATCCTTTTTTCAAATTAAATAATTTATAAAAGATAAACAGTTTCTACTTTTTCTTTTTTTTATTACTTAATAATCACTAATGATTCAAAATAATAAATCAATTAAATAATTTATAAAAGATAAACAGTTTCTACTTCCTTTTTTTTATTACTTAATAATCACTAATGATTCAAAATAATAAATATAATTTTTTGCCTGAAAGTGATTTATTTTGTGGGCTTCAAAATAAAAAGGGTTATGATACCAGGATTGGAACACTCAAAGTTTTAATCACTGATGTTAACTTTTAAAATTCGTCAATACTTTTCCAAAGATCGACTTCTGATAATAATGAATGAATCGTTGATCCAATCACTAGAAATAAAATTTTACAGCACCATTTCTTTCATCGAAAGTAGCCTTATTGCAGTAACATGGAACTAAATACTGAAATTTTGATGAAATGATCATACTTCTGCAAACCTCCGCTCCAGCTACTTATTACTTGGTCAATGTACGGAATAAATAAAGATATATGATTTGGCAGTTTCAGCAGGTTGGGTTTCCCGAAATTTTTGTGTTTCGCCTTTCCGAGAACATTGATTTCAAAATCGTGATTTAAACTAAGCGCTTCTGCCTTTTTAACCCTTTCAGTTCCTACTTTCAGTCCCAATAGCAATTTGGCATCATCATTTTTGATTTTTTTTCTGATCATCTATAGCCATTTATGATATCAAAAAGCATGTCATTCGAATCTTCAAACTTTTTTTCTATTAGAAATTATTTTTTATTAATCCCAATAGATGTCAGCCCGATTATTTTTTAAAATTATAATCTGAAACATGATGATGCAAATGGAATCGCTGCTACTGAAAGAGTTAAAGATAGAGGAAAAATGTTCTAATGCCTTTTCGCACCCATGCCTAAAAAACACGTTTAAAATCTTTCACTAGTCAATAGTGTGAATAAGTTATAGAACTTCAGTTATAGAAGCCTAGAAACAGGCAAAGGCAACTTTTTAAAGCCGTCGTCCGTTTATTTAGTAGTTTGCATGCAGTGCCAAAATTGGGACTTATGGGGCCAAGGACACAAGTGAATTTAGGGACCCTACAACGTTTATCAAATTTATAAAAGTGTAAAACTTTTAACAATTATCTTAAATACTAGTGTACACACTGCTTACATTTAACATTTTTGTAATAAATTTTAATGCATACTTTAGATAGAGCATAAGAAACATATAATATCATGCATGCCATATTATATTTTACATGCATAATTTTATTCTCGTTACCAGGGCATAATTTAGAGAAATAATAAGTGACATAACTATTATTGTGGCTTGCTTTAAAAAAATCAATGGTACTGGGTTCAATTTCATTATATTTCATATAAATTTGTATGGCAACTATTTTTGGCACGCATTTCTTTCAATATCATTCTTAAGTAAATTTATGGCAGTGGGTGCCGCGGGCACGTGCCCCATTTGCCCTGCCAGAAATCGGGCTCTGTTTGCATGACAATCCGTTTTAATGCATTTTGGAAAGTTGTTATGAGCAACGTTTCGTTTTTCAGGAATATTGTGCAAAATTGTCTTTTTTTGTCATAAAATACATTTTTGATTATTTTATTTTTTAAAATTACACAAGTTTGGGCAAATTAATTTGGCAAAAGGGCACTTTGTCAGGTCAGAGGGGGGGCTCAAGCCCCCCGAGCCCCCTCCCTGGCTGCGCGCCTGGTTTGGTCTTTATCTTCAGTAGAAAGTTTCCAAATCGAATGCCGACATACAGTTTGCTTTAATTGCTGTGGGTCCTCTATAGCTAATTCCTGAAATAAATTTCTAAAACATCCTAGTTCATTTCCTTTAAAAAAATATATATTTTTCAATTAAAACTAATTTTAATGACAACTTTTTAATTTTATAATTTTTTAATTCATAAGTTTAATGAAAATAACTATTTTTAATAAAAAATATTTCAATTAAAATTAATTTTAATGACAACTTTTTAATTTTAAAATTTTTAATAAAAAATTATTTAATTAAAAATTATTTTAATGAAAAAAACTATTTATAATAAAAAATATTCCAATTAAAATTAATTTTAATTACAACGTTTTAATTATCACCCAATTCTTCATTAACACATACATATTTTACGGGCATTTTGATTTTTAATTGTATGATCAATTAATATTAAAGCGACAGCTTTCCTTTTATTTATGGCAATGGCGATTGAATGGACGATCCTGATCACTGTTTAGGTTTATAACTGACACAAACCAGGGTTGCAGAGTACTGTCGTGGACACAACTCTGCAAGTTTAACGTGCAACAAAGCTATAAATATCTTGCAGTGCCTTGCCGCTAGAAAAATTGCAAGCTCCATGTAAACACTCAAGCAAGTTTCTTGCAAGAAACTTCTGCAATATTAATTGCACGTGGACACTTAGCTTTATGCATATTCTCTTAATGCAATATTAAAAGTCCAAATGAAAAAAACCATTGATTGACTATGAATCTTCCCGAATGTTCGAGCTTGTCGGACGTTGGCCACCGAAAACCGGTTTACCCCTTGGTTCTTTTCTTGCGGTATAACCATGGGACTTGCTTGTCGTTTGAATCATTGTTGCCGCGAGAGAAGAACCAAGTGAAAAACTAGTTTGTTTACACCAGTTAAGGCGATGACTCGCTATAGTCGCCAAAGATTCCTGATATGGACAGATATCCTGTCGAAGAAGGTTTTCCCCGTGTACTCTTCATACCTATTGTTCCTTTTCGGGTATTTTAGAGTTGAAGTACAATTTTTTAAATTTCAAGGCAACCACCAAATATATTTTGTTGTTCTATTTATAAAATTTTGCATTTTATAACACAAATTCCGTTATTTACATAAATACCACATTTTGCTTCCACCAAACACCAAAATTAAATTTCAATCATACGGACATTATTTCAACAGTCATTTTTCTTTGTGGTACCGTTCTCGACATATTTTTCTGAGACGTTTGGCACCGTTGTTAAAGAAATATTGTCATTTTCTGAAACAGAAATTTTTGCTGTTTTTCCACTCAGTTTACTTTTGGAAACTGAGATAATCAGCAAAGTCACCTGCAATAAAGGATTTACGAATTAGGAAAATTGCAAATTTAAACAAAAATAAATTGCCAAAGTAACAAAGTGCATTGTGATTTTAATTCAGAAGCAAGTTAAGGGGTGACCGCAATTGAAGTTTTAAGTTAAAAATGCTATATAAAAAAAAGAGCCACGTATCAGAATTACGTCAAATTTAAAGGGAATATTTTGAAACAAAGACATTTAAACAACTAGTTCGCAAAAAAAATGCTTTTCCGTTTTTCCAGCGAAATGCTAAGTATGGGGATCTCTTTATGAGAATTAAAAAAAAAAATTCAATATTCATTCCTACCATTTATTTCTCAACCTACCGATAAATTGATTATCAAAACAATTACATTAACTTAATATTAGATTTCAACAAGAAGTTCTAAAAGAACTAAAATGTCCTACTTTTCTGTTACTTAAATACTTACAAAAATTCTTATCTTGAAAAAAACTAGGTTCGTTACAGTAAGTGACATCAACAACCATTTCTACATTCAATTTATATACATTAGAATGAATTTCACTGAACACAGCATCCAGCTATAATTTCTACTTCTTAAAGCCAAATCAATTATTTTCATTAATTTTCTATCGCAAATAAAATAAATATTACTTATCGTCCGCATGATTTATTTGCAGTTATAAATAAATATTTAAGTATTCGTAGAACAAAAACCATAAAACTACTTCAAAATACACCTAAAATAGGAAAAGTAAATTAACAAGTAGGTTTGTAACAGAATCTGTCACTTAACCCGCTTCCAAAAACAGTTGTGTTTAACAGTTCAAAAGGTACTGTAAAAAACCTGTTGTTTTTACAGTTAAAAACTGTCAACTTTGACGCCAGTTAATAAATGTTTATTTTACAGTTGGAAACTGTAATTTTTACATTTTGAAACTGTAATTTTTTTTTACAGGAAAACTGTAATTTTAATAGAGAAAAACTGTTTTTTTAGCAGGGAAAAACTGTTAAATTAGACGTGCAAAGGGTCACGTGATTAAGATCATCGTTAAGCACAAATACCCAATACTAGCCCTCACGATCGAGTAATTACTTCGTCGCAGGCGGATCAGCATTGGACTCGTACACAAGAGGTTCTAAATTCGGCTAGTTTCGTTTATTTTATTTCGAAAATTAAATAATTATAACTTAAATCGTTTGCAAAAATTTGTATTTCAAAGAATAAATATGTAATATTTCTCGCTTTCAAAATAGAATGAAAACATTTCATACCAACATACAAAAAATCTCGTAGTGAAATATATTTGACGTCATTTCAAAATGACTGATGTCGCAAAAATAAATTTATTTTAATTTATTGTCTAAAATTATTAAAGTTTCTCGATCGATTGTTGCGATGGCAATGGTGATGTAATTCTAATAAAAATGGCTTCCTATGCTTTTTTAAATGAGCATTAAATTTTGAAGTTTTTTTTTAATAATTGAAGTTCTTAGAAAAAAATTCGAATTATTTTCTGAAATTTTCAATGAATTCTTATTTTAGCGATTTAAATGACTCAAAATTGAATTTCAATGCTAATTCAAAGGGAAATTCGTCGAAAAATAGCAGATTTATGTCCGTCCGATCGTACAGACAGATAGACAAAAAGTATGAAAAGTTGGGTGTCAGAGGTTATACCTTTCAAATAAAAAAAGAATCTTTAAGATCGGATGGATAGAGCCGATTTTGGAAGGGGATACGGACAGACGGACATCGACAGCATGTCAATACATACTTTTTCATTTTTTTAAATTCTTCAAATTAAAAGAAAAAGAAAAGTAGGCTAAAAACACATTTCTACCAAAACTATTTCCTGCAGAAGTATGCACATTGACGCAATCGGAAATCCGTATTTCTCCAGTAAGTAACCTCCTAACGATGGCCCAGCATAGCCTCTAAAAAATAATAAATAATAAATATTTTCATTTGATTATTAACCTTCTATGCACTAATTTAAGATTTCATTTGAATTATTTGCTTCCATCTATTCTAATTTCACTTGTACAATTAATAATAATAATATATTAAGGTAAAACAAGTTGGTTTGCTCTGTGACAGAATCTGTCACTTACACCGCTTTCACACAATATTTACGCTCAACAGGAAACACTAACAGCACCTCAGAAAGAAATTCGCCAGACAGGGCCCTTTAGCTAGTTCTAAATCAATCTTTTATAAGCCAAAAATAATATTTGTCTTTAATCTTCTTTTGAAGATTCGATAATTAATCTTTATCGTTTGCTATTTTTCTTTTTAAGTTCGAAGAATAATGATGTATTTTTTAAATAAATATCTTTTTGGAGCCTTAAGTTAACATTTCGAAAAATAAATTATTAAATGTCGCATTAAAAATAAAAGCGAATCTTTGCATATTTTTTATGCAAATTTAGAATTTTTTATGCATCTTTCTTCATTCATATATAATGGACCTTCAAAATAACTTTATTGTGCTATTACAACAATCCAAATTGAATTATTACACAAAAATAAATATTTTTTCAAGAATTTATTTTTATTTTAAATAAAGTTTCTCGTACTTTTGATGTCATGGCAACAGTGAAAATATTGAATAAAAATGGAATTTGCTTGTAATTTCAATGTCGATTAAATTTTTAGTTATTTAAATTTTAAATAAACTTCTAATTTAAAATTTTTAATGAAATTTAGAATGTAGCCTAAACCAATTTTTTGCTTCAAAATGACGTATCTCACTTGCTGGTGAGACCTGCGGTTCGTTCTGGGAAAGTGGGTGACAGACAGACAGACGGACAAACACACAGGCGGACGGACTGAACGATTATAAAACCTTCCACTTTTTACGTTATAAACGTAGTGTGGAAGCTAAAAGTATTAAAAATGAAAAATTGAGGAAAAAACTTGCGTGATTTGTTTTTGGAAGATTAAGAAGTATATAATGAAAAAAAAATGTTTGTTTAATTCATTTTATTTGTGGAGGTATGAATAAAAGTTTGTGAAACTTTTTTAACATTAGGGGCGTTCAAATTTGAATACTTATGTCTCAACAAATAATGCAAATTTATTAATTTTCTCATAGGGTATATAAAAGATGATAAACATTTTTATTCAAAAAATAATTGGGTGTTGCTATTGGAATCTTCAATTTTGGTACTCATTTTTAATATGTAGTGTAGACGACACCTTATAAATTTTTTTGCCAGTTCCGAATTTCTTATGCTATTTCCTGAAAAAGGACACCTTTCACAAAATTCCTTGACCAATGGCAGCTGAGAAACAAAGGTTGAATCTTTTTTTTTTACCCCAGCTGTACCGTCAGTAGATAAAGGATTAAATCATATTTTGACAATATGCTTAACATAGTGTGAAGCTTAAATACAAATACAAAAATGTGTATGCATATTTGTATTTGTTAAAACTTTTCCTCTAACATGTTGGTGGCCAGATGAGACGCTCATTACTTTCTAAAGCCAGTAATCCATTCACGCTGTAGCTATGCTGTAGCTGGATTTTGTGACGTCATTTGCTGTATCTAGCGTGGATGGAAGTTTCTTGATAAATGGGTTATTTCTCTCAATAAAAAGTAAACAAACAAGAATATTAAGTTAAAAACCACGGACAATTAAAAACTAAATGACTCTTATGACTGCTCATGCCAGAAACCAATTTACAGCTTTGATATCGCTTGAAAAACGATTCAAAAATCCAGCTTCAGAAGTACAGCTTTGACCACGCGCGCATGCGTACTAGTGACAGTTACGTCACAAAATCCAGCTACAGCATAGCTACAGCGTGAATGGATTACTGGCTTAAGTCTCATTTTACTTTACTGCTGTAGTGAAATTCGTTAACTGGGGCTACTTAGTGGGGGAGGTAGAAAAAAAAATAATAAGTTTCATACCCTAATGACATCGATGATGCTATAATCGATGACACAAGTCCATACGTGCTTAAATCAGCTGGAAACCCTCTATTCCTAGTAAAATATTCTCTTTTTAGTATTTTACAAAAAATTATAAATATTATCTAAGTATGTTTGGAAACTACTGAAAACTTGAACACGCTTAAATAGCATATCTATAAAAACCTTAATAGCTAAAATTCTAATATTAACAAATTTCCTATGTACTTGTTGAGTAGTTATGAAGAATATTCATTGCATAGAATTATGTCTTAATTAATTATGACTTTATTATGTGTAAATGGATATTTTTTTTAAAATAGTTTTTCTAATTCACCACTGTTTCCTGAAAGGTAAAATATAGCACAAACATCTTTCTTTTTGTTCTATGACAGAATGACTTGCATGTAATTGAAAAAAATTAAGTTGTTTCTACGTAAGTATTAAAATAAATTGCTTCACGTATAAGCATTTTATAAAGCATTCAAAAGGGTAAAATTACGATTTTATTTTCCTTTTTATATGACACCAATAAACCTTTTTTGGGCGTCACGTATGATGTCTTTTTAATAACTTTTGCATAATGAGTGGTTCAAATAAAAATAAACAGGTATAAAAAAAATTTCTGCCTCAAACACATTTTTAATTCCATATACATTTATATAATTTTCGTTTCTGTGTCATTATCATTATAAACTATTTTTTCATACCTTTAACAAATAGTTAATTACTGTTTAAGAATTATTATTATTATTAAAAGTAGCATCGTGTCCAAAACTTTTATTAAAAGAATATGGTATACATATTCTTTTCCATACATCGTTAGACAGTTTAGAGGAGTAAACTAAGTTAAAATTACAATTTAAGATTAGTAAAATTAATTTATATATACAGCTAATCTCTAATTTAGTTAAAACTTAACTTATAATTAACTTAATATAAGCATTATAAGCTATCTAATTACGTTAGTTAGCTACATATTAAAAAAAACTTCACACCGGTAAATTTATGTTTTTTTAAAAGTAATAACGTTAAGTAATAACGTGTTACCTTAACTAACTACCTTAACTAACTACGATTGAAATAGAAAAGTTTCACACTGGATAGTAGCACTGTCTTTTGTGTGACTTTTTTTTGTATTTAGCAGGTTGCTGGGTGTGACGTCTGCTGAAATTCGGATCACTGACCTCATGGAGCAATCTTTGTACCATTTCATTCCTGCACACTATGAATTTCAGCAATTGTAGCTTATTTCTTAGAATTATACATTGAATTGTTTAAAAAATCGTTAAATAATGTTATTACACTCTCAAAACAAAAGAGTGAAATCCACTCCAGTAGGAGAAGTGCATTTCGGACACTGGAAAGAAGTAAATATTAACTCAGACTGAGTTAAAATCACTCGTTTGGAGTGATCCTGTAGGAGGATTATCACACAAGGGATACACTTCTATAGGGGAAGTGCATTTAGGCGTGAAAATTAACTCAGACTGAGTTAAAATCGCTCGTTTGTTTTAAGAGTGTATGCACAATATGCATACACTAAAAGTATATGAAAACCAAACATAACCCGATAAATTTCATTCGTTAGAAAATAACTTAGGTCTGGGGGCCCAGGGCTCTTGGTCTATAAGTTTTTTTTTTAAATTTAGATTAATAAGTTGAAAAATAAGTCAATTGAAATAGAAAAGTTTTACACTGGATAGTAGCACTGTCGTTTGTGTGACTTTGTTTGTATTTAGCAGGTTGCTCGGAGTGACGTCTGCTGAAATTCGAATCACTGACCTCATGGAGCAATCTTTGTACCATTTCATTCCTGCACACGACGAATTTCAGCAATTGTAGCTTATTTCTTAGAATTATACATTGAATTGTTAAAAAAAATTGTTAAATAATGTTATTACACTCTTAAAACAAAAGAGTGAAATCCACTCCAGTAGGAGAAGTGCATTTCGGACACTGGAAAGGAGTGGATATTAACTCAGACTGAGTTAAAAATCACTCGTTTGGAGTATTCCTGTCGGTTGTTTAACACACAAAGGATCCACTCCTTTCGGGGAAGTGCATTTTCTAGACTGGAGGAGTGAAAATTAACTCAAGACTGAGTTAAAATCGCTCGTTCGCTTTAAGAGTGTATGTTTTGGAGAATATCTGAAAATCATAAAACGGTATGAATCAGAAAATATGTAGAAAAGCGATGGAAACTTGGAAAATCTAGGAAAGTATCTGGTATATATATACGAAGAAAAATAAGATTGTTTTTACAGTAAAGTCCTTACTCAGAGCTTTTTAGCATCCCTGTAAACGCGCTTACAAGTTTCGCACCGATGCCTATCCCAGCCAACACACGTGCAATGATGACGAAATACATATTTCTGTAAAACGAAAGAAATCATTTAAATTCACAGGTACCAATAAAAAGAAGAAAAATAGAGAAACAAAATTCATTTTGTAGACGGATAAGTAAAGGTAAATACTTGGAGGTCTTAAGGGGGGGGGGGGGGGGGGGGGTATGGGACACTTTTAACTTTTTTTTGTAATACAGATATCAATATAATTTTTCTCCATAAATGTATCTTAAATATACTTACACTTTTAGATAGTCAAAGGTTTTAAATTATCATTATTTTTTTATAAAAAAAATAAAATCTGCAAAAAGTGATGTTTCTTATTTTTGTTATAAGTCAAAAAATTATTTATTGACAAACTAAAATTTGGCATTTTTACAAACAAGAAAATGTATTAAACAAACTGTCTCTACCAATTTTTGTTATTTGCCATAGTTTTTTTTTTTTTTTAAATATCGAATTTTTTTTTAAAAAAATTTACATGTTCATTACAAATAATTTCACATGTTTTTTATTATAAAAATTAATAAATAAAAAAGTAAATTATTTACAACTAATCACTAAAGACAAATTAAAGATATATGTTTGAAAAATATGTGTGGAAAATTTTAACACTCTATGTAGAATTTTAGTTGTACCAATTTAAACTCAAAAAATAATCGAAAACGTGATCAAGGAGAAAAACAGCTTTGAAGTTTATCCCTTTCCTTACTGAAGATCTCCAAACCGCCCGAACAACTAAGGATTCGATAATGTTATTAATATCAATATTACGAGGAAGCAAAAGTTATAAACGTGGTTGACCAACACAGATGTCATGACACAAAAAACTACAAATCTCACGTTCTACTGCACATATAAATAAAAATTTTGTTATATATTATTCTAAAATATGTGTGTTATTTTTTACGATCATAATATTTTTTTTTATTTTTTTGAAGATTTTGTGTCCTATACCCCCTTACTCTTTTTTATTTCTTAATATTTTCACTTAAAATTTTTAGCATAGTTAAAAAATATAAATATTGGAGCAACTACGTTAAAAAAATTATTATTATTATTTAGTTTATGGACAAAAAGGTTGACACCCCAATTTTCTTCAAATATTTAAGCCCTACTCCTCCCTACTATTTTACAGCTTCATGTCTATTTTTTTTACATCTTTATACGAGTGTGTAAAGCAAAGCTATGTTGAGACATTTTGAAAACAATAAAAAATAATTTATGGGCAAAATAAATTGTTAAGGGCACTGAATGTTTTGAGAAAAGGAACGCACTTTCAATGCAAAATGTATTTTGTTTAAAACTTAGACAATTATTTTTCGTAAAAACTCAACATAGGTTTGTTTATACTTCACGTGGAATAACGCAAAAGAAAAATTAACTTAATTGGATTATTTTCCTTTGAGCCTTAGAGTTTCGGTGTTTCGAAGATGTTGAAAATCTCAGAAATATGTTTCCGAGAAAAACATGGTTAAAAATTTTAATTGTAATTAAAAGTACTTATACACAACATCTAAATTGTTAGAAAAACAGCTAAGCCAAAACTGATGACGACTACCAAATTTCGTAACAGATTATTCAATATGTAAAATATCATTCCTGATAATAATTTTTTTAGACAATTTCAAACTATTTTCCAATTTTCATTGTAAAGGTCTACCTTAAGAAAAACTACTAACAAAAATAGCAATTATTTTGTAAAACGTTAACCAGGAAAACAAATGAAAATCAGGAAACCATTAATTAAAAACAAAACTCGGAATGATAACCTGTGACTCCCGGCAACAGCATTTTGTCTTATGGGTAGATTTTCAGCGGTCAAAATTGGAAATTTTAAAAAGATAATGAGTCCATACCTAAAGCAAGGTAGAGCCAGTAATATCACAGTTCTTTATTTGACTGTTTATAGTCCGGTCCGAATTCCCATCAAATGAATACCGATCAAAAATAACCCGAATACCCATAAAAAATGTCATACCCATCAAATGAATACCCATAAAAAATAACCCGAATACCCATAAAAAATATTGTGTCTAAACTTTTGTGCATCACTGTAAGAGTATGTTAAGTTATTGGCAAAGACAGTATATTTACTTACGATTTCAATGGTAGGAACGGTGCTGGACCAATCAAAATAATAGACACCATAATAAAAACAACACCCACGACACACAAGCATTCATTGCCGCAAAACTAGAATATAAAAAAATCGTTTGGTTACCGTGTTTGTCCACAGGAGATGTTCAAATAATTCCTAATCTTATTAATATTTTATTTAAAAAATGTGCTTACCTGTTTGTTTTGTGAGGAAATATGGTTACAGCAATGATATAATGGCCAGTCTGTTTATTGGCGACTTTCGGCGATGTTTAAAATTTAACTTAGGATTGCTATATCTATCAAGTTGTATGAAAAGTGAGGTGAAATGTTTACCACATAAGAAATTTTCGTTGCTTGGCGCAACGAAAATGGCTAACTCAAATCTCCAAATCGAGATCGGCCTTTAGATCATTGTTGTTCCATAATATTTTTCGCCGTTCAACTTTTTATTTATCCATCTGGTAATTTTAGAAATTTTATTCGAATTGTGACCCTAAACAGGTATGATTTCATTAAGAAAAGATCGACTTCTTCCCAACAATGCTCACTCTCATGAAAAGCTCATTGTTCAAACCTTTGCGACTTGCTTGTCAATTTCCAATGTGGGCATTAGTAATAACCATAGCGTGTATGATTCCCATCAGCAATTAGGAATTATATTGGTACTTACGCTTTAATGTCTGTCACCACGGCATGCATTTGGCTGTTTTACGGCATCAATCAACACTTAAAAAATTTGCGACAAATCAAAAAACATTGTATATAAAACCAAAACGCTTTCAAATTTAAAAACAATTTCAAACCAAAGTAGTCCTAAGCGCACATCTACCTGCTACGACGCCGACGTTAATACGCAAGTACCTTATTTCATTAATGTTATGAAATAATCGATGCATAAAAAAAATAAGAAATTAACTATAATGATTGAACCGATTTGATTACTCTCAATAACTATTAATGACTGTAAATTGGTACTGAAAAATTAAATTTGTCATTAATAGAACCATATTACTAACTGATTTTCACAAAAATTTATTTCATTCAGCTAGAGGAATTTTTTTTTTACTCAAGCAGGTTCTCATTTCATTTTTTAACATTTAAATTTGCATATATACAGCTCCATAAATGTCTCAAATATCTATAAAATGAAGCCTTTAACCAGCTTTTGACGAAATATTCCATTTCAATTCCTCAAGTCTTCTTGCTCCCTATATTTGAGCTATTCTTTTTTGTCGGATAGGACCAAATACCAGAATAAGTTCGAACTAAAACTCACAACGACGCCGATAGGAAGAAAATATATAACTCATTATACACTAAACATTGATTCCGTCGAGTGTATTGCAGTATTTAAAAGTAACATCTCCCTTAAACAATGATTTTCAGAGGCTAGAAATTTGAAAACGAACTATACTCGCATGTATATCCCTCTAATGCATACTGTTGCCGTTTGGCACCACGTAACACAATCCACTTTATTCTATTAATATAAAGTAGTTTCCCTTCCGACAAATTTGTGGTTTTTTTCATCTATTACATTTCACTTTGAAGTTTTAGTTACTAATAGTCCTCAAAGATGACAGTATTAAAAGTGTATACAAAATTAAAGAGTGGGTTTTTTAACTGTTGTGATATTTCGTTTTTCGCAGTATTCAAAGTATAATAATATAAGTACTAAATACAAATAAATATTTTTGCGCAATTAATTATAGTTAAAGAGGGTTATTTTGAAATATATTTAGTAGTTTTCTAGTCATTATTATCAAAATTAGAGTTTGTAGTTGGTTTTTATCATATGGAAAAATATTAAAAATTGAAATTATTTAAATTATAATGCAGTTAATTTTTTTCAGTATTTTTCCCGTAATGTATGAGTATTAAAGATGCATAGATATTTTTTTTGAGACAAAAAAAAATCATGCTTTAGAGGGAAATAGTTGTAAATCTTGTAATGGTGTAATATTAGTACCTTTTTGTCAACAACCCAACCAAACCCAGGTGATGCAATGGCATATGAGATACCACTGAGGGAATACGTAACTCCGACCAAGACTCCACTTAGTTGAAACTACAAAATAATAAATAATTTTGCTATTGTGGGAGTCAGTTACATTAAAAAGGATTGTCAGTCTCTTAGAGCTAATGCATTAGTTTTCTAATCGCAACCTCCGCTGGATATCAACATAACATCGAAATGAAACAAATTTGAAACGAAAAGGTTATCTAATTATTTGATTACATATTTTTGAAATTTTAAAATGCCAAAAATATACAGAAGATGGTGATAGTTCTACTTTAAAACTTTATAAATTATTAATTAAATTGATAAATTCTGATGTTGTCGGCGTTGATGTAGAATCGTGTCAGGAAAAGTAGAAATCATGAAAATGCATCTTGTTTATTATAACAAACACAAAAAGTAAATATGGAAAAGAACAATGATAAATTTGACACAGAACTTTTCTATAGCAAAATGCATGAAATAGAATAATATCTGCTTCATAGGATAGTATTCGATTAGCTTCAGAAATAAAGGCAGATTGGACATCCAATGATGATTTTATTATTTCATATTGAATATATTTAAAGTTTAAAATGTAAGTCTTTACGGTTAGAGAGGGCCGAGATGCCGCCAAAGCACACAGAACCTCACATGTCGAGGTTTTATTAGAAAGTGACTCTATTTTAATGGTCATGAGAAGAGTGGATCAGAAGTCAAAACAAATTCTGCTGCGTCTACAATTTCCATGGGAAAGAATGAATCGACACCAACTAAAGCGCGGGAACTGTTTTATGGATAGGAAAGATATTAACTGAGAGTTATGAGAGATATTAAGAAAGAACTGTTATAACGATCTGCGCTTGTATACCGTGATGCGTAGATCGCAGCACCCCTCCTAGCTAAGATCTTTCCTAGTAGTTCGAACGCCGAAGGTTTTCTCTTGGGCGCAGCACCCTACGAGGATAGAGCCCTACATCACTACTGCGTCTATAAGAGACGCGACATATTGGCAGTCGCTCCTGATTGGTCGAGGTCCAAAATTGTCCCCCTTAGGCGATTTTCGTTTCGTCCCTCATAGAGTTAGCATGGGAAAGAAAAGTAGCCTTTGCAATCGTCAACAATCCATAAAATTTTGGAAAAGTACAACCATTTTATGTTTATTTATAGCTTCCTAAATATGTAAAGAATATTCTAAAACCATAATTTTCTTCAAAAATACTTTAGTAGTTTGAAAAAAGGCAGTTTTCCTTTAACAGTACGCTTTCTGAATGTATTTGTGATGGCTATTAAAACATATTATGCATAAAATATTGCTTCATTTCGTTTTAAAAAACAGTTTTTATTCACTTTGTGTGTGTAGAAATCTTTTCACCGTTTAAATATTAAAAGAATCTTCGTATTTTCTTGAAATACGAGTATAAACATCGATTCGCTTGCTTTTCTAGTTGGCTAGTTCTTGGCGCCTCTTGGCGAAGATTCTTTTTGTAAACAGACTCGTCTGCTCAAAACCTAAAAATATCGTGTCACTTATTAAATATTATTGGTAAATTTGGAATTTTTGATTTGAGTAATTTTTTTTATTTTGTGATTTATTAATAAAAGAATGTTAACTTGTATTGCGATATTAACTTCAAAAGCGATAAACCGCCAAGCTCAAGCAAGCCTGACCAGTTTCTCCCCGGCGGTTTCGCCGTGGCAACCCGGCTTGGACAATTTCGTGGCCCATTGTCGCATGGACTCGGCGCCGGAGTCGAGGATTGCTCCAGTTGAAGATGTACTTGCAAGTTGCAAGTCCGACTCCAGTGAAGGTTCTTCGACGATGGGAGTTGACTCCTGCAGTTGACTTAGTGATGGTTCACTCAGGAATATCTTCATCATCTGATCGACATGGATCTTATCAGGACCTCTCCAGATCCCGTGGTAGCCCGGTAAGAAACTGGACCAGTTTCCTTTTCCACCTTCACAGGATTCCTAGCTGAACCCGCAGAATAGTTCCGGACGTACTGGATCATCAGGTAGGAATGTTCTTACCCATCGATCTGTAGATGGATCAGAGGAACGCTTGGGAGTAATCTGGATGAACTCTGTCAAGGCACGACCTCAACCTTCTTCCCAACCGGATTTTATTTAATTATTGATGATCGGATGCTATTAATGACCGTAAATTGGTATTGAAAAATTAAATTTGTCATCAATAGAACCCTGTTACTAATTGATTTTCACTTAAATTTATCTCATTCAGCATTAGGAATTATTTTTTTTTATTCAAGCAGGTTTTCATTTCATTTTTTAACATATAAATTTGCATTTACGGCTCCATAAATGCCTTAAACAAGCAATTAATAATTAAATAATCTTAAGTCTTAATTAATAATAATATTAATCTTAATTATTAATTAACTAATCTTAAATAGTAATTTAATAACCATATGATATTTTTCTTTCAATTTTGTTTCAAATTGATTTTTTTATGATTCATTCCTGGTGATAATGGTATAACATTGCACAGCAATTCTTTTGAAAAAGCTGCGACTTCAAAACTAATGCATTAACTCTATGGGACTGACATATTCCTTCTTAAAATAGCGCGCCAATTTTACTTCACAAAAAAATCTTTTTAACAATTCACATTTAATTAGTTCTTGTGGCAACACAAACCTAAGAAGAATTTAGAAAGTGGTCCATAAACATTATATCTTTTAAATAAGGAAAAGTGTAAAATGTCAATTTAAAATTTAAACATTTTATACAGTGACGTTGAATGTTTTTATTCTATACTTAAATGTATCTAAAAATATTTTTTATACGTTTGCCTCAATATAAAATCTATGAGATTTGACTTTAAAAAATCAGAACTATTGAACAAAAGCAGAAAAAAAATAAAATTGCTAAATGTTTTCCCCGTTTTTTTTCTGAAAATTTAAGCAATTTTTCCATGAAACTACATCTCTTGATTTCAACGGAGAAAGACTTTAAGTAAGCAAACAAATGCTCAGTTATATACAGGGTGATCGGTTACAAAACAACCCTACTCTGAGTCCTCTGTGAAAATATCTTACTGGAATTACGGTCTTCACTTAGATAACAAAACAACTTTTATTTCTTACTACTTTGCAATTTCGTTTTAAGCTATTTAAGCACTTGAACCACAGGTTCACAAAGCATCAAATATTTACAGTGCTAAAAAGACAGCTTTCTCACATAAAATTTTCATGGAATGTTACTTTTCGAAAAAGAAAACTTAAATCTAAAACGAGTCCGTTAAGTCAAGCGACATAAAATATTTTTTAAATGCTCGTGCAAAAAGTAACGAAAGTTTATCTCTATTCTTAAATGCACGTCGAAAAATACTAAATATTGACCTCACGTGATCTCACACTCTCTATACAGCGAACTACACAGAGTAAATAGTAAATACTCAAAATTTAGAAAGCACACCATTGTTCAAGACATGTGGAAATGGATTATGGAAAAATTGTTACCAATGTGTAGGGTAGGGTAGGGTATTTTACATATATATTCCGACTTGTGTGCTTGCTCAGTGAGCCGCTTATAAGTCTTCGTCAAGTAAAGCCTCGGTTTCCTCGGAGTCCGTCAACAGATTTAAGCGGTCGGACAAGTGCGGTGAGTGACGTCATATAAACTACTGGCATTGATTACGCTAGAGTGGTTTCCTCGGAAGCATTGCTGGTCAACTCAAACGGCCGCCAGATTGCGTTGCTGTTGAGTGCGTTGGTGAAACCCTGATGACAACTTTTTTTGCTGTTGTCTGTTGCGTGGTGTGCTTGCCAAAAATTAAAAATTTGAGGAAATGACGGCAGACGAGAGTTGTTTTACGCTTGCCGAGGAAGAAATGCTAATTGATTTTGTGAGAAATCACGAAAAACCTAAATTTTCCATTTTTGACATGCAAAGACGAAAACCAAAACAACAACAGAGTTAGTTGAGTGAGTTCGCTAGGTTTCCAGTTTCGTGTCAACGTAACGTTCCGATGAAGCGGTGGCCAGTAAAGTGACGTCATCCACGAATAATAGCGGTCGCATTTCTCTGGCGACAGACTCCGAGGAAATCAAGGCTTAAGACAGACACAGAAAGATTTTTTACTGTCACAAAGAGAGGAAAATACACCCAGGGCGAAGGCGGGAATCGAACCCGCGCCCGTTACAGCACGCAGACTGCTGGCCTGCGATGCTTACCACTCGGCCATCCGGGCCCCGTACCAATGTGTATTTGACATATTTTTCTAAGGTACAGCTCCCTCTATCGGAGATACCCTGAGTAGTTCTCTGTATAAAGGGCTCAGAGTAGATGTGTTTCAATACCGATCACGATGTATAACGACTTCAAAACATTTTAAAAAATTATGTTATAAATATAATAATAAAGTTAATAGGATTTTAGCAAAAAAAAAACCCTGTGTTTACCTGTCTTAAGTGAGGTTCCAGTGTTGCCTGAAGAAAACCTATGTGACTGCAGCTAGAAAATGCACTGAATGAATAAATTATTGTAGTAGAATGAAGTAAAAATTTCAGGATACTGCTCTTTTCTTGAGGCTTAGGAGCGTCTAGAATGAATATAAAATAAGTATTTACTCATTAGGATCCATAGTAACTTTTTAGCCTCTGACTGATACAGAATTGGAAAACCGTCTCCGACACACACAAATGAGCAATTCTACCAAAATTTAAAATTTTATGTCCCTTGGGCATAACTTTTAAAAAAATTAATATTTCTTTACCATTTTTTCTTATTATGCTAAAAGACGGGTTCTTTTATAATTGCAAAACGTAATTTTAAAGCAAAGGAACTCCAAAAAAATTTTAGAACACGAAACAATACAGAAAAGTCCTTACCATCGTGTGTCCCGAATGTCAAATTTTTTGTTTAGGGCTCAATCTAGTACTTTTTTTAGCTAAAAATTACATTCATTTGGATTTTAAATTGAACTAATACTGTAGCTTAACGAATTCCTTCCATTGAATTTTGACTTTTAACATTTATAATGCGTTTTTCTCGTTTCCTAACCTTGTCCCTGGGTTTTGGTACATTCACTGACCTCATTCCTAAAGAGGTGAAGAGAGGCACTGGATTGAGCTACAGTGATTCTTCAAACATGCTAACTGTATTGCAGAAAACTGATATTTCAGTTAGCAGCCGCATATTGTTGCTAAAATTCACCAATAAGTCCCAAATTAAAAAAAAACTCAGTGAAATTGGCTGCGAGGCTTTATTGCTTTCCTTACAGTCTCCCAGGTTTAAGGTTAATTTTTGCTTGATAATTGAAATTTTTTTCTATAAATATGTTTAAGTGGAGTACAAGAAGTAAAAAAATCCCTTTTTATTAAACTGGAGTTAGTTTCAGCACAAAAAAGACCGGAAAACAGCGTGAATGTCCTTTCCTTCCGTTCCTGACCTTCCGATCCTTACCGTCGTAATGATCTAGGGATGGAAAACCGAAACCAGTTTAAAGACTAACCGGTTTTTTGCGATTTCGGTTTCATTGAAAAACAGTTAGTTTCGTAAGGCTGGTTTAGACCGGTTTCTTTAGAATCGGTGTTTTTTAAAAACTGTCATCCCTTATTATAATTTTTTGTTTTTTACAAATGAGCTTTGCTAAAAAAATTTTCGTAATTCTAGAACCCTTATAAACCTTTTGATAAACATTAAAGAGATTTTTAAAAAATAAATTTTACAAGTTTTTAATACCTGAAATTAAAAATTATGGTAGAACTGCCCAAATACATACACATATGAAGAGTACACGGGAAGAAGCGATTGATTTATTAGGCGGACGCCCGCAACTGTCTGCTTGGCGGCATAAAACCGGTTTCTCTCTTTCTTCTTCGCTTGGTCCAAGCGTCGGGATCACCAATCGCCTGAACTTGGTAGCTAGGAACCACATAGATAGTAGTTAAAGTACTACACTGGCATATCACGTGACCTACAACACTGACTTCATTGCTTGCGCGTCCCGTCGTTGCATTGGAGGTCACGTGATCTACCACTATATTACTTTAACTATGATATCTATGGTAGGAACTGGTTTCCTTACACAAGTTTAGGCGATCACTCGCTATCATCGCCAAAGTGGTCTGCTAAGGAAACTTCTCTGAAAAATCAATCGGTTTTTCCTGTGTACTCTTCATATATGTGCAGTTCTACCATAATTTTTAATTTCAGGTATAAAAAACTTGTAATTTTTTTTTCAATATCACTTTAAATGTTTGTCAAAATGTTTATAAGGAATCAATAATTACGAAAAAAAGTGCAGCAAAGCTCATTTGTAAAAAACAAAAAATAATAATAGGGGATGTCAATTCTTAAAAAACACCGATGCTAAAGAAACTGGTCTAAAATAACTATTAATCTACCTTACGAAAATAACTATTTTTCAATGCAACCGAAACCACAAAAAAACGGGTTAGTCTTAAAACTGGTTTCGGTTTTCCATCTCTAGATCATAACGACGAGGACCAGGAACGGAAAGTTAGGACATTCACTCTGTTTTCCGGTCTTTTTTGTGTTGAAAATAACTCCAGTTTAATAAAAATTATTTTTTTACTTCTTGTTTTCCACTTAAACAGATTTATAAAAAAAACAATGATCAAGTAACAAGAAGTTCTTAACGAACTAAAATAGCCTACTTTCCCGTTCCTTAAATACTTACTAAAATTCTTATCTTGAAAAAACTAGGTTCGTAACAGTAAGTGACATAAACAACCGTTTTTCCACATTAAATTTAAAATAAATTTCACTAAACGCAGCATCTAACTAAACACAGCATCTTTCACTAGACACAGCTTTATTTGCAGTTATAAATAAATATTTAGTTTTTCGTAGAACAAAAATCAAAAAACTACTCCTCAATAAACATTCACTTGCTAAATTCGGCTAGTTTCGTTTATTTTATTTCGAAAATTATATAATTATAACTTAAATCGTTTGCAAAAATTTGTATTTCAAAGAATAAATATGTAATATTCCTCGCTTTTAAATAGAATGAAAACAATTTATATCAACATACAAAGATCTCGTAGTGAAATATATATTTGACATCATCTTAAATTTATCGATGTCTCAAAAATAAATTTATTTTAATTTATTGTCTAAAAGAATTAAAGTTTCTCAAGCAATTGTTGCGATGGCAATGGTGATTTAATTCTAATAAAAATGGCTTCCAATGCTTTTTAAATGAGCATTAAATTTTGATGTTTTTTAAATAATTGAAGTGCTTCGAGTTCGAATTCTTTTCTGAAATTTTCAATGTATTCTAATTTCGATGCACTGAATTTTTTGACGTATCTCACTTGTCCGTAGCACGTAGCATTTGTAGTTAAATTCAGCGATTTAAATGACTCGAAATTGAATTTCAATGCTAATTCAATGGGAAATTCGCCGTCAAATAGTAGATTTATGTCCGTAATATCGTACAGACAGACGGACAAAAAGTATGAAGTTTGGGGTGTCTGAGGTTATATCTTTCTAATAAAAAAAAGAATTTTTGAGATCGGATTGCTAGAACTGATTTTGGAAGGGGGGTACGGACGGACGGACAGACAGACGGACGGACGGACGGACATCGACCGCATGTCAATACCTACTTTTTCATTTTTTTAATTCTTCGAATTAAAAAAAAAGAAAAGTAGGCTAAAAATTAACCTTTACCCTGGGTAACTGTAGAAAAAAAGCAATAAAGCCGCGCAGCTCATTTTACTGAAATTTTTTAACTTTTGAGCTAATTGACAAAGTATAGCAAAAATATGTGGCTACTAACTGAAATGTGAGTTTTCTACAGTAGGGGAAACCGAGGTTAGTTGGCACACTTTTCACTTCAATTTTTTTTTAATTTTTTGGTTTGAAGATATTTGAAATGTAAAAAGTTGGTAATTTAGGTAAACATTTTGGCTACAAATCACACATACGATTGGATAAATATATTGTTGCCACTTTGCGCGAAAAATGTTTTTCCTTGTCCAGTCAAACTATGCCAACCTACCCCGGTATCGGGGTTAGTTGGCATAGATAGTGGGGTAAGTTGGCATAAGTGAGGCAAGCGTTTTTACTCGTCTTTATGAAAGGTGTAATTATAATGAATGTTAATCAGCTTAAAATTAAACATTCCACATGTCCTGGGCGGTAAATGAATGTTGGTTCATTCCTGATTATAGGAGGTTGAAAAATCTTTGAACATTATGTGGGTTGAAACTGGACGTTCGAGCCAAACTCGTTGCCGCGGGGGTACGTATTGAAAGTTGTGGGTGACGTTTTAGGAAAAAAGAAAACCAGTCAACACCTGCTGATTCTTTTGAGTCCCAACTACTGGGATGTGCAGTGCCATTAGCAACTGCATATTGATATGCCAACTTTCTTGCCTCTTTTGGGCTCAGGCCGAAGTATATGTCACTTGCCTTCACAAGGTATTCACTCAAAGCAAATTCTTGTTCAGGAGTGAACACCTGCCGCACTATCCCATATCCTCTAATACCCTCTGGTACCCTTTAGGCAGAGAGAATTCATTTTTAATTTTGCGATCTTACAATACCATGCAAGACTTCTAGCAGAGATCTTAAATTCATCCGCTACTTTTATCAAACTTTTTTTTCAAGTAAGTGTGCCTCAACAACTCTTTTTCGATGATCTGCTGTCATTGTAGCCTTCTCAGTTTTTCGTTTATAGGTACTCATAATCTGAACAAAAAA